>CAJNOP010000945.1:0-15938 GCA_905250075.1 Rotaria sp. Silwood1 | reverse complement strand
ACACCCACACCCACACCCACACCCACACCCACACCCACACCCACACCCACACCCACACCCACACCCACACCCACACCCACATCCACACCCACATCCACACCCCACACCCACACTATCCTGATTTAGACAACTATCGATATCGTATCGATTTTAGCGCAGAACCTTATGGTATTGGACCATTCTTTGAAGGAACTACTCTTGGTTTCATCAATGACAAGACATCTCTTCTCGGTTTTGAGTTTACATAGGATGCTAAACAGTGTACCTGCAAGAGAACCACCAAGCCATCTGGTATCTACCATATTACTAGTGTTACGGATGGACTACAATTCATTGATAGCATTGGTATAGGTGTATGATTTAAAGCTCAGTTATACGGATCCAACAATACGAAGATTGTTGGTCCTAACACCATCCAAACAACTCATAATTTTGTTGCTCAAAATTTTGCTAATGACAAAAGCAACGTTCCATTGTGTGCATTAATCCATGAGGATATTGTTAATCGTGAAACTGTAACAAGCACCGGTCAGCTGGTGGCACTTTCTACTCGCACTATTGAGGTTTATAATTTCACTCCTCACGCAAGTGATAGTGATTATGTTATTCCTTCTCACTGTCCTAGATCATGCTAAATAAATTATTTCAATATATCGAGATTGTTCGCTATTTAAACAAATTGCATCTTACGCTGGATAAGGAGGTGTTGATGGCATAAAAGTGCTTATTTTGTCCCACATACTACTTCAAATCAATTTAGTCAAACAGAATAAACTCTCAATTTGTCGTTGTAACTACTCGTACTTATAGTGTTTTCTTCGCAAAAGTCGACCAGGATAAAAATTTTTCCATTCATACTATGTCGACCCTCGTATCCATAAGACTTTTGATAAAATTAAATGTATCCGTTATTTTATAGTTGAAAGTTGGACAAAAATATCTTTCCACTTTTTGGGACAGGTGTGGGTGTGAGTGTTGATACTTATACAATACTTTAATTTACTCACATTCAAACACCCTCACACCCACACTCACACTGAGGAAAACTTCACAGGGTATTCTACATTTGTCGCGTTCTGTGTAGCAACTGTTCATTCACCTCTTTCTTATTTACGCACGGCTCCATATAAACAACTAGGCAAAGCATAAGAAACTAGTCTATTTTCATATTAATTTTTTCTAGATTATTTCTTGACTATCTCTCAGTCGAGAACATGCCGATCTTGATCGTAGATTAAGAGCGGACTATTCTGAAGTGGTCTAATGAATACTTGACCAACTCAAGTTCACTCAAACCCAGCATTTTCTCTATTGAGTCTTCTGAATTAAAAAACCTGAATGGAATAAAATCCAAAAAATGTAATAAATCGCTCTGAGAGAAACAAAAATGAAAAAAGTCAAAGGTCAGGTTCTATCCTGAAAATGCTGCACAATAATATCCAATTGAGTATCTAATCAATATCTTTAAGTACTTATTTACTGAATATTTTTCATCAGAGTATTCGATCAGATAATTTAGCACCCATCAGATCCTGTGACATACTAGTAACAGAGTACTTTTTCGGGTACCTTTAACTCAGTACACTTACTAGGGAGTAACGACTCAATACGAGTAGTCAGTTCTTCTATTCGCCTATGTGTCGACAATATTTTGGCTTAACATCAATCAATCCTCGTCTTTGTAACCCACGATCACTTGAAGATTACATTGCTTGTGTGTGGGCATGGGGAAACAATCGATTTCAATCAGCAGAAAATCAGAAATAAATTATCTTAACTCAATTTAACTCAGATAAATCACTAAGAAGTCATTTAAAATACGCGATTACACTTGATCAACGGCTTCTTGCAATATCAAAGTAAAATCAAGTTTTATAGTTTCCCTTGTCTGATATTACAGAATGTTGAATCTGATCTCTTAAATTCGAGGAAATGCGCTCGTATATACACATTGAATATTTATTTTGGTGTCGTTGAGAAAGAGAAAACAAACCGAATTCCTATGGCTCCTTTTATTTTTCACTTATTTCTCCTAACTCTACTTGATTTCTCAGCTTCTTCAATCATATCTGTTGATTTGCGGAGATCACATAAAACTGATTTATGCTGGCAGAAATTATCAGAAATCATTAGCAACCAAGAAATCAGTTTTGGTACGATTGTAGATAAATGTATGAAGAGAAGAGTGACATCCGTATCCACACTCACGCTCAAAGCTCACACCCACACTCAAAGTCACACGCCCACACCTAAACCCACGGTCACAGACAACCACACTCAACCATAGGCACATTCCTGTTTGAGCAAAGACAGCTAGAATTTTTCTGGGAGCTCAGAAGCGGTTCTTTTACGATGTAGATGGGTGTAGAATGTGTATGTTTACTTCTCATCATCCACATCCATATCAAGGCTCACGTCCGCACTAACACACCGACACCCACACCTATCCACATTTACGCTGGCTTAATTTACGAAGAGTTCATTTTATGATATTAAAAGTAGCTTGTGTTCACAAGGATTGTAACCAATGATGAACGATCGCCAGGGCATTTTTGATAGAGCTTGATTCGCTAGCTATTTGTGCTTCTATTGCTGTCAACACGGTCGGAATGCATTGAGGCTGAGCTTTCAATGCCTGAATGAAAATATTTCGATTTAAAACATCTTTCCCAACAATTGTTACAATCCACACCCAATCTGTTGCAGGCAAATTGCAAATACCATTATCAATATAACATTGTGGATGTGAATTAAATGCGATCTGTTGCAGAACACAACAGCTATCGCAATTCATCAATGGCAAAACTAAAGCTTGTTGCAAACAAGCCATGGTATTCGTGATCCATGTTTGTCCGGTAGAACTAAATTGATTCGATAAAGTTAAGAATTTCGAACAATATTGCAAGCCATATTCAATAGGATATCCAGTTAAGCCACATTTTGCTTTTGTCTCCATACACTCGCGATAAAACAAGCAACTATTTATTGGTGGATTCGAGCATGTTTCACGACACATGGGTTCTGAAGTACAATTGAAACAGTTTTTCTCACAAAGGCTACATTCTTCAGGTCCAATAAGACGAGCATTTACTAGCGAGTCAACAGCACTATCGCCAACATTAGCAACATTGACGTCTAATCGTATCACTTCCGACACAGGACCCACTGGTAAACTAAGTCTGTACCATTGCGTAGCACCTGTACTATAGTTAAACGCTCCGAGACCAAGACCGTTCATACTATCAGTTTTCATAACATATTGTCCCATTTCTGAGCGCAAAACTACACTGAAATAGTCGTTAAATCGTGAACCAAAAAAATTTCCAGGGATCTCTAAGGTAATGAATTGATACTCTACATGAACTTCAGTAGCTGATGGTGGACTAGAAAATATTCTTGAAATTGTTTGCACTTCCGCCACACTGCTTGTATTTACGGTAATAATTTCCTCAGCCTCAATCAAAGCAATATTTTGGGTATCGAATGGCACCAAAACTAGGAAGACAATTGAAGACGATGGTACTAAACCTATTCTGGCCACCTGATTATCTGGACTGTGAGCAAAAATGGATACAGTCAAGCTTGGTAGATTTTTGAAAGTGATCGTACCATTGGCATCGGTTAGACCACTTTGACTTACAAGCAGATTACTTGTCAAATTAACATAAATCACGACTCCTTCAGCAGAAGTACCATTTGCATATGAAACATGAATAAGAGTTGAAATAGATCCAAAGTACAGTCGGAATGAATAAAAAATCGGCAGCCCGTTTGCATCCAAGGCGAGAAGATTGAAGCTAACATTTGCATTGGTAAAACCATTTACTGTAATAGTGTTCACAACATTATCAGTATCAACTAATGGTACTTCATTGGCAAAAATAGTGTAATTGTCTATGTTGCCTGTTAGATTTTCAAACTGGAAAACTACTGGCACGCCAGCTGCATTGAATGAAAATTGATCAGTATTTAGCAATTTTACAATAGTTGGAGAGAATTTTTGAGCGTCACCTATTAGTCCGCAATTACTATCTGCAATTATTGAAGCAATCGTTATAGTAAAGAATTAGAATGTAATGCCAAACTATGCATTTCAACATTCAATCAGTATTATTGAATATAATGAAAGGGAAGTTCTGTTTTTTCTCTATTTAAAATGTAAAAGTATCCGGAAAGACAAAAGAAAAGGAAGGAGCACGATAAAATTTAATTTGTCATACGTACTATAAGTAAAATCGAGTAATCACTAATACTGTACTATTTTTTAATGTCAATTTTTGTTAAAACTGACAATTATCATTTTTGGAATAACTTTGGGCTATGTCAGACTGTCGTGCTGCATTCTTCGTCACACGAAAGAGCAATATAAATGACATGCAGTTGAATAAGATTCATTAGAATCGCTATTTTTCTCAAGGTTCTTTCCTGATTGACGTATATTACAATTTTTTCTTCCCTGAACCCTCATAGTAGCTTTAGTTCAAGTGATGTAAATTTGTACCTATAGATTGTTCTATCTGGATTCAAATTTTCAAAAGATTCTATCTCATTTTGAAGGAATGATATATTGTACACCGTCCGACTCAGAAATACTTCTACGCACCGAATAAGTGTGCATAACTCTTAAAATGGTCATAAAAAATAAAGCCGCAAGGTTCTTTTCTCTGCTTATGTTTCAACTTGGATGTTGAAGTGAGTGGAGTATATGAGTGAAGATGTGCATGTAACAGTGGGTCCTTGTTCATCGATATTTTCTTTTAAGAATTCTGTGAAAAAGTATACTATGGATCAATTAATAAAAAAACAATATCAAAATGACTATTTAATTAAACTCGCTTGAAAAGAACTTTCGGCTCAGTGAGACATTGTCAAACATTAAAATCATCGATTCTTGGTGACAAAACTCATCGGTTTTATTAAAAGTTGAAAATAAAAATTTCGATTCTTTTTGATCTGACATGGTTTTACCAATGATGTAAGTTTTCTCGGTTAGTTATTGAAAAGAACGAACAATAATTACATCATGTATATACACATGCACATTTTCATATACTCTTCTGTGTACGTCTCACGAGAAAACTTTTGCAGTTTCATACCGCTTTGGAGCTCATATTTTACGAACTTGATAAATTAGGAAGAACACAATTCAACTCTGGAATTATTCATCCACATTGAAAGTGTAGTTCTTTGAGTGAGAGGAAGGTTGCTGAATTAGTAGTCATAATTTATTCTCTTCCTGTTTATTTTAAACTTTTCAAAGATATTTAAGAAAAAAAACATAACGTGACATTTCGTTGTTTGAAAAACAACTTCATCAGACAGAACAAAAATATTCTTACAATATTACATTCACAGTTTATATACATTTTATAATGAATAGGTATTTTGGCGGTCGATTTCTTCTTTTTGTATAACATTTAATGGTGATACGAAAACAAGACGGTAAAGGTAATGTACGGCTATGTCCTAATTGCGACCAAAAATTAAGCCAATTAAGAAAAAAGTGGTCGCAATTAGGAACACAGAAATTTACGTTGATCTCATTTTTAATGCGTTTCCGAATTGCGACCACTTTTATTAATTAGTTATGCATATAATAGATTATGAGTTCTGTTCTATTGATAAAGTTTATATATAGTCGTGAGAACAAGAACAAGCACAAAAACGAACAACAAGACTAAGAAAAGGAAGATATATAAAAGATTATAATAAACTTATGTTAGCAAAAAAAAATATCTTCAAGATAACATTTTTGGTGACTATCAAAAAGTTTTACGAACTATTTCTCATCGTTATATCGATATTATAAAAGATGCCAAAGATACTAGTGATGAAGAATAAATTTTTTGTTATCTGTTTGTTTTGTTAATAAATATTGTTTTCAATCAAACTGTTGATTAGTAGCTAACTAATAAAAGTGGTCGCAATTCGGAAACGCATTAAAAATGAGATCAATGTAAATTTCTGTGTTCCTAATTGCGACCACTTTTTTCTTAATTGGCGTAATTTTTGGTCGCAATTAGGAAGCTACGTAATGTACTGGACATATGATTCATTTCTGTATCACTATTAAATGTTATACAAAAAGAAGAAATCGACCGCCAAAATGTCTATTCATTATAAAATGTATATAAATTGTGAATGTAATATTGTAAGAATATTTTGTTTTGTCTGATGAAGTTGTTTTTCAAACAACGAAACGTCACATTATGTTTTTTTCTTAAATATCTTTGAAAAGTTTAAAATAAACAGGAAGAGAATAAATTATGACTACTAATTGAAAGTGTAGATCGAGTTACACTACATTACTACGGTTTTAGTCTAGGGTAACGGTTTTTCGAGAATTGGAATGAGTGAGTGTTCGACTAATTCGCTTACAAGTAGCTCTTGTCAGTATGAGAATATCCTGGAAGCATCAGTTTAAGATAATAGCTTTCATAAGATATCTATCAAAAGGCCAAGTTCAGTTGAAAATGGAAATCTATAAGAAAATCAAGAAGGTTTCAAACGAAATTTTATCTGATGTTTTTAGGGATGCTTTCAAAAAGCGTGCGTTCATTTATTTCACTTATAAGTGTCATCTAGTAAACCTATTAGAGGCAAATTTATGTCAAACAAAGCTCCAATGAATACAACATAGCACTATAAAACTCTTACGTAAACCGCTCGAATAATTAAAGACGCACTTATGTTTCTCTTTCAGCTGGGATGTGTGAGTATAGCCCACATCTATTCACACTCCACATACGCCATTTATCAGTTCTGGGTCTGGTTGTCAGAGAACTCAATATCTACTCCTACACTCACACCCACATTCACGCAATTTGATCTGGTGTTATCAACACGGATTATAACAACCATTTAGAAAAAATTCATAGGCGATAGTCAACAGATATTCTTTTGAATAGATTTTGTAGAACTTTCGGTAGCGCATCTTTCAAAAATGAATAAAGATTTTATCATTTATCCATATTGAGATGTATGCAAAATAAAAAGTGCGCAAAGACTTTGGGACACTCGATAGTTTAGCACTATTAGTCTCACAAGGGATTCTTTTCAAACTCATATAGGCTATCCTAATTAAGAAAAAAATACATCGAAAGTCAAATTCGACTTCCTTTGCATCTTTTTTACGAAAATCATGATAGTAGCTTCGCTTCCCTATTACTGAGGATAGAGTGGAGGAAGTGAAAAAAGAGTTAGTTTGGTCTTCAAATTTAGTTACCTCTCACAGTCGTTGTTGTTGTTGTCGTTGTTGTCGTTGTTGTCATCGTTGTTGTTGTTGTCGTTGTTGTCGTGGTCACTGTTGTCGTTTCTGTGATCGTCGTTGTCCTTGTTGTTGCTGCGATTGTTGCTGTAGTGGTATCTTCAAAAGTGAGATTGAATGTTTACCACATAATATTTTATCGACTTCAGATACGCTCAGCTACAATGGCTCCAATAGAATAGCAAAAAGTCGTAGAGTGACTCCACTTCACCATTCTTCGGTTGTTTTTATTCATAATACTGAGTTGAAATGTTTCTCTAATATTTGATGAATTTCCTTCAAGACCTCAGTAGTAGCATCTTCCTAAGCCTGGTTTCTAAGAGCTGCTCCTGTTGCTGGGTGCAGATTGAGATAATTTTTATAGAAAGACATGAAAAAGTTAGTGATGGCGAAAGAAACTCACATATTAAGTAAAATCTTTTTCTTAAAAAAATGGTTACAGATAATCAGTGCTCACAATTTTGACAAAATATTGGATGTCTTGCATTATAACGGAAGACAATGTTACGAGCTGCTTTTCGATATGACTCTTAGGTAAGTACAAACGCCAGACTTGATTCGAGAACATCGTACTCTGCAGCTCATAAGAATTTGTTCTCAGTAATAGCATATCTATACAGTGAAAAAAATGTAGCATATGGAACCAATCTTGCCATGAATTTAAAATCTGTTTTAGGTTACGTACTATGTACGACTTCTTTTTATGTTTTGTATAAAGTCTAGAACTCTTTAATTTTCAAATCGCGCGCGTGATCATCTTCGGTTCCATGGGTTACCTTTGTTTTATAAAAACTCATATGAAGAGTGTTTTGAACTATATTAAGTAGAAATTTTCACCAACAACCTGGATGTTCTTCCCAATACTGACCATGGCAGACGAATCCCAGACCCGTCACAAATCGTAACAGATGTTTTTCATATTCAATTACCAATCATATATCACTAGCATCTCATATGAATATCCAGAACTGCGTTTTTATTGCAGTTCTACAGTATCAAATAAAAATGAGGCAAAACTAGTGCCAAATATAGATCGAATAAAATAATATTTACGAGATTAGTAAAAACACCTACGTCATGTTTCACATTTTAATCTCCCAGGTATTGGGTCAACGGTGTTTTTTATTTTAACCCTTTACGAACTGTGCTCTTATATAGAGAGGATTGAAATGGGGCCATGGGGAAAAGCTTTTAGATGGAATAAAATCTCTGTCTCTGTTCTTCTTGTACAGGCTGTCCGGAGGTCATATTTTTCTTTTTCTATTCTACTCACTTTCTTTCTCTTTCTTTGATTCCTGTTTCTTCTAGAATGTTTTGTCTTGTGCGAACTCATGTATATTCACTCTTCGTTTTCCTCAAAACAGGAGTCACTGACTCGGTGATTCTAGTCTTTCAGTTCAGTTATTGATAAGGTATTCTTAGGGATTTAGGGGGTAAAATGTGATCATACACATCCGGGATTTGAGACCTAATTAACAGTAGTCTTATAATCATATAAATGCATTATAAATACTGGATACTCTTATAATAAATAACAATTTGTTTGATAAAATAAAATTCTAAATATTACCATAACTGCTCAAGTTATTCTAACTAATGTTGCACACTATATTAAACTTTTCTTTATGTATCAAAACATACTGAAACCTTCACAAACGATGCATCCGATGTTGATGCAATTTTTGACTTTGATGATAGATCGAGTAGTTAACAGAAAGAAAACTAGGGCAATCAATCAGATTGTGATGAAGAAGAAGACGAAACCGACGGGTTCTTTAGAGAGAGAGAGTATGAAGAACTGATCCGTTCAAACAAAAAAAACTTACATATGACTCAAGTCATTGTAGTATCATTTCCAATTTACCAAAAACTGATGAAAACAGTTCACTGAATTATTTTCGCTTACTATTTCACAATAATTTGGAAAAAATTACTGAGAGACGAATAAGTATGATTTGTGCCGAATGCAACGGGGAAGTTTATCTGAAATACACTCAAAAATAATTGGTACTACTCTATCTGAACGGTTTATTTTTTTAGCGCTTTCTATGTTAATGTTTCATACAAAGAAAGGTCGAATAAAAGATTATTGGTCCATTGAACTATTGATTTCAGCACCTATATTTGGAAGTATAAAGAACAGAAACAATTTTTTTTTACTTTTACAATTTCTCCACTCTATTGACAATGAACATCAGTCAACTAATGATAAACTATACAAAACGAAACCAATTTATGCATTGATAAACTTTTATTATTATGTAATGGTCGTCTTAGTTTCAACCAATACATTTCATTGAAAAAAATAGATTTGGAACCAAAATATATCTACTGTGCAATGTTTATACTGAATTTATATTGGGCTCCATTTTTTATACGGAAGCTATCATTGATACTAGGAATTTTTTCGATCTCAGAGTTCTTCATTCAATTGCAATGACTTTATTACAACCTCACTTAGATAAAGGTCACAAACTGTTTGTAGATAATTGGTGTACTAGTGTTCTTCTTTTTGAATAACTATCTGAAAGATCAACTGGTGTATGTAGAACTATGAGACAACATAGAGTAACTTTACCTGAATTTAAAGCTAAAATTGGGAAGGATGAACAAATTTATAAAAATACTGATAATATGTTAGCCTTGAAATGGCAAGGCAAACAGGAAGTTAGAATGTTATTAACCATTAATGAACCTCAAAGGAATTATTTCGAACAAAATAATCGTTTATGATTCTAATATTCATGCAACTGACACATCTGATATGCAAATTAGTTTAGTCAAATGTTTAAGAAGATCTAAAAAATGATACAAAAAATTGTTTTTTTTCATATGCTTGATTTATCAGTCTTTAACTTATACTTGCTTTTCAAAACCAATAGTGGAAAGAAAATTAGATTTTCTGATTATTGTTTACAACTTGTAGACGACATGTTAGAAACTTATGGTTCTCCAAAGCCTAAAAGAGTTCGTCCTTCAGCGACTTATCTATCAACCAGACTTACTGCTAGACGTTTCTCACGTCTTGGACCTCCAACAACGCAAAGAAAAGCTCCTCAAAAAATATCTCTTGTGTGTGCGCACATGCTTGCCGAAGACCTAAAAAAGGACTGATACAAGCTATCTGTGTGAAGATTGTGATGTAGATTTTTATATTTTTGATTGCTTTGAAGAATTTCATACTTTATTACATTTTTAATTTTTGTTCTCTTGATGTTCTTCTCATGTGTTATTGAGTTTGGTTGTTATTCTTCTCTAATATGTGTTTTGTTTCTCTTGTGTCAGAATAAGCATCCTGGACCTTACATACTAGGTCTGGATGAAAAATAATGTAAATTCTTTCCAACGATATTACATTTTTTCAGCGGAAATCAAGGTTCTTTTCTGTAAAAAAAAGTCGGTCTGTAAAGGGTTAAAATAAATAATAGTTAATAAAGTTCATTTTCCATGGTATTAAACATGTTTTTCTTGATTATGGAATTAATCGCGATCGCTGATCTTGATCCAGATACAAACATGGATTTTATTAAACTATTATCAACCAAAATTCAAAGTATGTTCGTATTCTGAGGACTAGCTCTGCTTTTAATGATCTATTGGATGTGTGAACATTTATTTTCAGATTATAAATATATCTTACGCGTTGATATTAATGTTGTTTGTGCCGATACATTGGTTAATATGACTGCAAGAATTATAGCGACGATTGCACTGAGAAGAATTGCAGCGAGTAGCCACAGAATCACACAGAAACATGAATACTGACAGCAACAAATAGCGAAACATCTACATTCAAAATATCTAAATATATTATGAGAGCAAAGAGAAAAATACTTACATTTTCTTTTTTCTTCTTGTTTCTGTTTTTTCACGGCGTCCATTCACATAAATATTTTCATTTGGTATCATGTTTATTGTCTGATTTCAATTGTGGAGTAGGATAAAAGAGAGTAAGCAAAATAAAGAAGTTTTGGTAATTCATCACTGAAATCCTTAACTCAAATCAAGTCTTTATGATATTATCCTACGAAATACTTCTCTTTTTCACTTTCAGAATAATAAATCCTTTTTAACTCTATAGGCAGTCATTTCGAGTAATTGTGATTTTGCTTTGAATAATATTCAACTTTCGAATGAAGAATTCGATATTTGAATACTATGCGATTTCATAGTACCCGATTAGAAATGCGACGAATTCTTAGAGAAAATCTCCATTCCTCATGAATTGTTACAGCAAAAGAATAAGTCTTGATCAGAATATTGTGCCTTGGATTCTCATAGAAATTTGTAAAATTTGGCAACATAGGCTCCTATGAGTTTCCATATTCGGACATGATTTGGCTATTCTTAGTTTTCCATGGAGTTGCACAGAAATATCACTAAAATTCGACAATCGTTTTGCTGATAGGTCCTTCGCCTAATGGTTTTCCCTTTCTTATTTAACTCGTTCAAATATAGATTATACTCATGATTTCTAAAATGAGAACTGTATTGATGTTTTTGTACTGCACCAGAAATTATTTTAGTATCATTATTAAATTTCTATTAAAGTTTTTTCAAATTCTAGTATTATTGCATATGCACTGAGCGCATGACTCGTGAGTTTGAGCTTTCGGATGCCATCTTTGCGTGTAGACATGTCCATCTGTCCATAGATCTAAATGTCTATTGGGAACTCGAAAAGTTAAGAAGCATTATTAGTTCTCCATTAACAATCATGAAAAACTACTACAAAGAAATGACGACAGAAGGAAAAATCAATTTTGAATTATGAAACGCACATTTTCTTTGACTATTCTTCAAATACATCAATAATTGCTTGAATCCACATAAAGTACTAGAAAACCGTTGTTTTTGGGCATAAGATATGTAACGAAAATAATTGAAATCAATTTTTCGAAGTTTTTCTTGCCAACAACAGTCAGCAAAGTCGGATCATACTTACTGATCTAACTCAATATTTTTCACAATGTCTAGATTCATCCTCGATCGAGGGCAAACTACACCTTCAAAGTGTTCGCTTTACTCGAAAGCTAGCCTGAAATGAAAAGGAATTGTTTCGAACAAAAAATGGCAAGTGCTTGCTTTGTGAGCAGTCAGCTCACGTTATATACCTCATGGTTACATATTTCGCGTTAGTGGTGCATGAAATTGTGGAAAAATATATCATTGCACACTGAAGAACTCGAATTAGTAACTATGGGAATTAGACGCTTTCTGATAACTTCCTACGGTAGAATCCTGTGGAAATTTGTGAAATCTTGATTCAGCATCAACAATCATAAGTCATTAAAAGTTGATCAGATTCGACTGTACTATTTATAATAAAATGAGGAATGGCATCGAATTGCGATCATCAGGATCCTAATGAAAATTTCTCGTTTGAAGAAATCCTATTTCAACTGATTCCATAAGATCCTATGAGATTACTTTGATCTAGGAGCTGAAAAGCTTTAGTACTGTTCACCTTGAAGTTTGTTCTTGTTAAAAAAAGTCACTTTTCTCATTTCAATTATGTTCTAAATACTTTTTTTTACGTGGTTTGAGAATCTATTAAATGGGAGAAGATATCGAAACTAGCAAGAATCTGAACAATATCAATTCTAACGACTCAATGATATGTACAACTATCTAATTATCCTCGACTTTCATCATGTAATAGTCATTCTATGGTTAAAAAATCACAACGAATTTCTAATTAAATTATTTGTATTTTAAACTCAAAGCTTTTTCTTCAAGCTCACATATAGAGACGGTAGAAAAGCATGAATACATGAACTTTTGACTACGCTGAATATCTCATCAGTCGGGGCATTTTTTACGGGCACCTGCCAAAAACTTCATTTCAATTACTTGATTGAAGAAAAGAGTTAAGATTTAACATCTCTGTACTTAGAAAGGCATTTCATTGAAATCGTCTAAAATTTTTAATGTAGTGAGTCCATATTGGACTTAGTTTGATGAATTAAGTGAGCGAAGAAAATTTTAACTTCTGCCTTTAAGCATTAGCTCGATTGATGGGGAGTTCGGTGTAATCATTGCCACGTGTTTTTATCATTCTGCATAACAATAAGCGAAAATTTCAATTGCCTCCTTATATGAGGACAAGTTCCAAGATGATGCAGGATACTTGACTTCATGCAATATACTTTCACATCTAAACTGAACTTATTTCAATCGAAAAATTCAATTCTTCTCTAGTGACTCAATCGATTCCCCTTATTCATATTCTCATTTCAAGATACACATATAAGATGATCCGCAGCATAAATAGTTAGCTGCAATAGACACTATCTGGGAGACTATGTGCTCTTGGTAGTAGTTACATAAATAGACAAGAGCTAGGATACTGAAAATACTTTTCTAATTTTCAGTTCTCTGACTTGTGAAACTGGAAGATTGCTCGATAAATCTCAATGAAATTGAAAGACCTTGCTAGGCATTTAAATAGGCCACTGTACATTAAATGTAGGATGAAGCTATTAATTGTATACGAATGCATAACATTCAGAAGCAGGACGACTGCTCTTACAAAAACATGTGCCCACGTACGGATTAGAAACTGATGTTCAAGGGTGTGGATGTGAGTGGGGAGAAGTTTGCCACTCACATTCTGCGTCCAAGTTCCGACCCTTGTCTGTAGTGTTTCTGCAGAAAACGGTCAGTTTATGTCGACTCGGATTATTTGAAAGAGAATTTTTACTAGAACTATTGCTCCATGAATTAATACCTAGAACAGTCATATATAAAATAAATACTTCGAGGCATAGTATCAGTACTATCTGAGCATAAATATTGGTACGCAATCTTCAATACAAAAGTATGGTCTTTCAATAATCTTGAGTAGAACTAAAATCTGTTGACTAATAACTTGTAGTATGGCGATGACCTTCCGAGACAGATTGATTGTTTTACGCAAAAATGGTGTGTTAACAATGTTAACTATCATCTCTTTTTTAATTCTTTCTCCTTCCCCTCTATTCAGATGCGTCTTTTTGGAGTTTCAAAATTCTGTCACGAATTGTAGAATATTAGCATAAGTTAGAAGTAATTGGAAAGTTCACAGTATATGAAAGAAAAATGTTGGATATCTTATTGTCACAATGGAAACGTATCACTATGGTGTCGCTGTTCTTTCAATTTTTTATAGAATTCTGTTTTGTCGAAAACAAACTAAATATAATAGGAATACTATACAGCTTACCGTCAATAAAGTTTATCAGATTTCTATTGCTTTTTTTGTCATTCTGAATGTAAGTAACTTGTATTATATCGAAGACAATCTATATGAAAGACAGATACCGGAGAGGCTCCCGTATATAGAAAAATATATCAAATTTCTATTATTATTTTTTTAAACATGACTAGACTCCTGTTTCACTAAAAACAAATTATATGACATATCAATGTGGTGCAGATTACCGATGACAAAAAGATGGGGTTTGGATATGAGAGAAAAGAACTCCAACACTCACAGTCACATTCACATCATCAACTTCACTGTGTTGATGTCGTCCCAAATAAAACTATTTATTAAACGAAGTTCAAAGAACACCAAAATAAATATATTTTCACACAGTTTCAATAAATATAGAACAGTTGTTTATTATTTTCTTTGAATCTACGAAACAAGTACCTCATTATACTCAAATATCATACTTTTTTTTTCAAGAAATGTTTTTCGCTTCTTCTCAGTTCGTACTTTCTCAAACATGCAAGTAAGAATTCTTCCTTCAGGCTCATACAGGACCTCAAACTCATTTTTTTTAACCGAGCATGTCAAGATGCAGTGCACGAAAGAGTCCTTTATTTCAAATAAGCTTTTCCATTATCATATAAGACAACTTACTATAGAAAAATATCCATCTCATCTGACTTTTCGAGTTATTTAACTTGTAATCCCCATTTTCGCTTAAAAATTAGGTATTTAAAAAGAACTCTTTGATACACTGCATCTTTACATGTTGTTTGAAACAAAAAAAGAACAATGAATATATTATACGTTCATTAACAGAGAATTTTTCTTTACCATATATGGTGCTTTTGAACCTCGTTTGATGAATATCTTTCTCAAACATCATGGTACAGAGCTCACAATTCTGTCATGGCTTCTCCACTACAGACTAAACATATCCGAAGAATTTCATACTATTTGAATGTATCTAGGCTGAGATCAGTTTTTGAAAGAGCCATCTTAAGCCGTCAACTAATATTATGTGTTCGTGATATACACTTTATGTGTATGCACAGGTGGAAACAAGAGATGGGGATTTCCAATTATTGATTTTGAATATAAATTTATTTAGAATGTTATTGTAAATTGATAATATTTAACTTGTGTTGATTTCATGCATTTGTTTTTACTTGAAAAAAAGACGTAACATGAGCTAAGTGTATCATATCTATCAGTTTTTTCCCATGCATAGTGTTTATCGAAAGGTAATCGACTTCGATTACTTTTCTATTAGGTAGCACATGAACAGTAATCGATCTTGACGAAATTCAGTTTATGAAGTTTAGCTCAGTTCCATTAATATTTTACCATGTGTATTTCTTACATTACACTATTATAGTTTGGTTCTTTTTTAATAATGGATAAATAGTGAGAAAGTACAGAATGCGCTGCATCGTGTGATATATTAATCAAAAATAACAAATAGAAATTAAAAAG
>CAJNOP010000944.1:7236-65151 GCA_905250075.1 Rotaria sp. Silwood1 | reverse complement strand
CACTCACACACCCACACCACACCGACATCCCACACTCACACACCCACCCCATACCGACACCGACACTCAAATATTGTAGTTAATATCTAAAAGCTTTTTGTCAATAATAATTCGTCAGGAATTATCGGAGTGTGACAGAAGATTTCATAAAGTTTCGGCGTTACATTTGTCGTGAAAAAGTTCTATGACATTCCACACGATTTTGTTCAGATTTAGACAAAGTCTGCAGTATTCTTTAATAATGTTCGTTAATATTGAAAAAATTTCGTCATAAGTTCGCATAAACTCTCAATAGGTTCTACTTGATTTTCTGACATAATCTTGCTATGCTCTTGACAACGAGCAAGAGGGCATAAAGAAATAGACTTTAGTAAAATAGTTCCTAAAATTGTTTCACCAAGATTTTAATATTTTCTGTGAAGATCTATGTTAATGTTCTCAAGCATGTTAGTCGAGTCTTAAAATGACTTCACTGAGACTTTAGGTCAAATTCTTTCAGCTTTTATAAGATACTCTTAAATATTTGTCTTTCAAGATACTTATCTAGCTGTAAAAACAGTCTAAAGAAGCGCTGCCAGAATGCGTGTTTCTCTTTCTTCGTTTAAATCAGAGAAAAACACTCTATAAGCAAGAAAAGAACTATCGGTGTTATAGAACTGGACCTCATGCTACTTCAGTAGAGTCTAAAGAGCCTGGAAAAAGCTATTTGGCTACCACATATATATAGAATAAGAAAAAGCCGAAAAAATGGCAAACTTCAAATGAGATACACCAGGCGAAATAAAAACGTTTGCACGGAGAATGAATCACAATGGGAGTTGTGATGAGCAGTTCAAGCAAAACAGTACTACATATAAGATTTTTTATAGGTTTGATATGGTTCATAGTTTTGTCTATAGAAAAGCCACGCTTCTATCGCTGATACATCACTAAACTAGCTAGCTCTGTGAAAATTGCAGAATTATTCTTTGTTAATCTCGATTTTTGCCCTTTAACAATTGACATTTGACTATTGGTCTTTGAGTCGGCATCACACTCTTTTCATGTCCATACTAATATACTGTGAAATGCTCTAGAATGTTTCAAAAAATTTATTAGAATTTGAAGAGCTATTTTAAGGGATACAAGTGATCAAGGAATTTTAACTATGTTGCAGAAAGTACCATATATGTCTCACGTGAAACTTGAATTCAATTATTGATGTCTTGCCTCTGAGAACCTGAAGTTCACATATTCAACGGTGCATATATTCATATATTAAAATATCAAGTTATCCGTGGAAAAGCATGCACATGACGTGTCTTTCAATGCCAGTGCTCCAGAAACACATATGCAGTGCGTCTCTCTAGATGAATAATTGATTAGCTGATTATTTGAGCTGAATAACTGAATATGTCTATATGCGATTAGTTGGCTTTTCCAAACAGTTATATGTACTCTCGTGCAATCATACCCTACCCAAACTACACACTCTTAAGATTAATTCTGTTAGCCCATAAACTTCCCCTCTTTTCAAATGCAGCTATCTAATTCTATGTATGTGATAGAGAAAGTAATCAAGATAAACTTACCCAGTTCCATGCTAGTGGCATGTATCCACTTGTCACTGTCAGTACAGCTATGTACTTTTCTGTATTAGCCCTTTGTTTGAGTAGAATAATTTCACTTCTATGCAGATTGTCCTTTAACTCACATTGATTTCTTTGACAATCACCTAAGAGTACTTTATGAGCATTGTTGATAAAGCCCACCTTATAGTCTACTCCTGACATATTTTTCGTCAGAGCATCATTGTAAACTGCTCCTGTCCGAGAAGAATGATGTACTGGTTTTCTGCCTTTGAGTTGTTTTTGCTGTTGATGAATAATAAAAACCGACTGAGTGACGTCAATAACAGTAATGTTTGTTCGTAGTAAGATTTCACTTAACAGCCAATTGTCCCATCGGTAAACACCAACGAGAAACGGAGGCATGTAAATTGGAGTGTCTGTTTTAAATGCAATAAAATCAATGCCAGTCGTTGAATGAATTCGATTATTATTCAAAGCATCCTGCAAAGTTTCTTCTGGATCAGAATAATTTAAGAAACGAGACATTACATAGTCTCGTCTACATCCAACAAGAAAAAATTGACGTAGACGAGTACTTACAAAAGAAATAGCATGAGAAACGCTATGATGAAGAATAATATCGCCATTGACAAAGACTAGAATAGATCCTTGCTTTTGTTGCTGAGCTAGATCAAAGGCACATTTGATGTAAGGACGATTATAATCCGGATGAAAGCACTTGGATAATGGGAAATTTTGGCAAGAGATATTTCGATAGAGATTTCTCACGAAAGAACATGAATTTTCATCATCAAAAAACAGAAGAATGTTCTCTATCGACACTAGTTGAGACCAACTCCATATGGCATTAGTTTGTATCTGATCTTCGATTGGATCAACACTTGGCATGCTTTTTAAAATTGAGAATATGGTGAAATTTCTGAAGTATAATGTTCCTGTAACCGAATTCATCAATAGTAGTACAATTAACACGATGTTCATCTTTTTTTATATGTCTTGTGATTTGTGCTATAAATATGAAATATACTATCACTAGTTTTGTTTGAAATCGTAATACCAAGCGGATGTGGGCGTGGATGAGTGTCTCTTCTCTTGACACCGACACCCGATATAGTTGCACGGACTTTCCAGACAATGGGCTTTCGTATGTACAGATTAAAAAGCTTTTACTTAGATATTTCGACGAACTGAATCGGTTGTGATTAATAACAGAGATCAATGCAAACGTATATCTAATTTCAAGAGGTATAACAAAAGAAAAAGATCAGTTAATAGGTTTTTTTATTTTTGTTTGTTTCTGCCAGTCAAAAGTGTGCTCTCATTTTCTGTTTGATATACTGATCAATTCTCCTGACATCATAGGAACTATAATGACGTTGTTCGAGAGAAATTTAAATGTGGAGAAAACAATAGTGGACAGATGGAAGATATTCGAAAATTGAAGAAACCTATTCATTGAAACGGAACTGTCGGTACTGTCATATTTCTTCTATACCTTTTTGATCGCTTTACAAAGATTCATAACTACTACTTCGATATATGTTTTACATGTTGAAAACTTCAGATCTTGATAAAACATTCCTGGAACATTTTTTCAATATCTTCATTCATTTTTCAGACTTACATGGATTTCGTACTATATTTTTTGACATTTCTCTACGAATCCAGTATTTGACTATTTCATTATTGTATGTTGGGACCATGTACAATCCAACCGATTCATTCGAATCACTGGTGGGCTTGGTTCAATGAATATTTACAGCTCAATTTTAGAAAATTTTGTAAAAAGTTACAATTTTTTCACATTAAATGTCACAAAACCTCTGAACGAATATAAAGACTGCTTTAAAAAGAGTATCTCGCCTTGTCCACGTAACGCTAGCGGCAGAGTGTAACACCGTTACGTTTTTGCTCATTTTGTTTTGGTCATAACTCTGAAAGGAAAAGTCACAGAGAGGTGAGTGATGTCTTAAATTGAAGACAAATTTGTTTTGAAGATTTTAAGATTAGTCCGAGCTCATAAAAAGATCTTCTCGAAAATCTATAACCAAAATACTAATACCTACTTTTTCGCTGGATTTTTCAAAAGTAGGTGTTGGTATTGCACTGACAAATTTTCGAGGAAACGTTTTTATGAGCTCGAACTAATCTCAAAATCTTCAAAACAAATTTGTCTTCAATTTAAGACGTCGCTCACCTCTCTACGACTTTTCCTTTCAGAGTTATGACCAAAACAAAATGAGTAAAAACGTAACGGTGTTACGGAGTTACGTGGACAAGGCGATCTACTGGAAAATGGCCAAGATAAGCAGAGATCGATTATGAAAAAGTTTAAATTTTGCAGTTGATTGTTTTATTTGAAAGCCTATGAACAGTTGTTATGAAAACCTAAATACTATCAAATTGTAGTGTTCTCATCAAATAAATAGCAAGGATCCCAATTCTTCAAATTTTCATACTCTACTCGAAAAACTGACTTTTTCAATTCTAACGGTATTTCGAAATTGCCTGCTCTATCGTTAGATGGTTCAAGGTAGGGCATATCTCAAATGATAGATTTTTTCTCTACAAAATTGGTTGTTTGTATTATTCTTTGATTGCTAGTTTTAGTGGGAAAGAAATCATATGAAAGAATGATTACAATAGAGTTTGAGTCATGAAATTTAGTATCATGGATCAATGTATTAGAAAAGTAAGAACTACTTGCATAAGTGTTTGGTATGCTGAAGCCATAATCACTACGCATTTCTCCGTATACTTTCCTTTCAGAAATCCTACCATAACATTATGAAACGGTTGTCCAGATAAAACCGAAGATGGTATAGTTTCGTCATCTTACCTACATAGGATTACTGGTTTATTGCGAGAACACTTCGAGAATAATATCTTTCAGATAATTTGAAGTTTTACGATCCGAAAAATACTACGCAGAGCAGTGATCGATGCCATCTTTGATGGAACACAAAGTTATTCACCACTGAGTACTTCTCCCTAAATAACTGCAGAAACTATAGAACCAAAATTCACAACTTGTTAGTCAATGTTGATATTGATACTAGATTTACAGGCTGAGTGCCAGGATATGCTTCTTTAGTTGTGAACAAAAACGAAATAACTGTACTGTAAAGCGTAGCAGTAACCAACGAAAAGATTCAGAACTAAAGATAAAGAATATTTCATTTACTACAATGCATTTCATTAACATCCTTCGAACTATGACGCCGAGAAAAGTGATTCGACTTGACTCAGATGGAATTCTATCAGATTTCATCAGAAATCTGTGAGAATATTGTTGGAAACGAAAGTAAGAGAAGACATTCGAATTCTTGGTTATGAAACCCGATTGGACCTTAGTGACAGAGTTCCGCAGAATCTTAATATTGCAGCTCGATCAGATTCTACAATAGAATATCATTAGAACATGGCATAGTCCCATGAGCACTGACCATCGCTGAAAAAAGAAGGCTATGCGATCATACAACTTACTAAGATCCAATCATCTAACAGTTAAATCACAGACAAAAGTATTCTTAGATATCGACTGTGGAATATACTAGTACATATCTCTAAACGTTGCTATCCTTACAAGTAGTTACCCCTAACTTGCTTATTTGCAAATGACTGTATTACTGAACTGACACTTCAATCTAATTTTAGTAAAAACGACTCTCTGATCTTCTATGCTATTACATCCTTCTTCAAGTAATATTATCATAATAAAATTTCGATAACATCTATTTTTTCTACTATATGTAACGGTGCTACTAATGCTTAGTTAGAAGGAATGGTGAATATTTTTTTAATAAAATTGGATAAAGAAGAGAGAGAGCACTTCGGCTTTCATCGTTGGGAAGAGGAGACTAAGATGCATCGAATTGTATATTATACGTATTGTTAGTATGTGGCTTAAAATTTTTTTAATCAATTTTTTAAGCATGAAAAAAACTACTTTTTTGCTAAAAAGTAAATAGAGAAAGTAAACTTTTTTCACAAGAATGGCTAGAAAAGTCACTTTTCATTGGCTATTTGAACATGCATGTAACAATTGCAAATTTTCTATGAACATATAACGGAGAAGGTTTGTTTTCAAAGAGATTGATCGAAAACCTAAAAAGAACCATGTCAAAAAAAACTGCATCATTTACGATTCGATGCATCTGTATATCTTCTTGACAACGATGAAAGTTGCAGCTCTTTATCTTGTTTCTATCAGACATTACTCAAAAAATATCCACGCCGCCATTTTTAAATAGGCATCAATATAACTGTCACACTTGATAGTAAAAATATGTTGATATTGAAATCTTATTATTATGATATCACTTGAGAAATGATGCAATAGTATAGAAGACTTGACCGTCGTTTTTCACATCAGTCCATATAGAGAAAGAGTTTCTTTACGCTTTTTATAAGAAATTCCAGTGCCTGCGTCACTACTTTTGTATAGCCCTAAATATATGTACTTATGTGTGGTCACCCACGCATATAGATTATCCGATTACCAATAGCACACATCTACCCATGTCAACGAATCTTTCGTCCAGACAGCATGCCCAGGAGTCACTAACAGCAACATACAGATATCCACAAGCCCAAAACAAAGAAAACCAAGTTAAGAAACTTGATGAAAAGGATTGTGCACGAAGTCGTACGACGTTATTCTGTAAACTCCTAGAAAATCGTGTCAGAAACATGATAGCTGGTTCTTCTATCAGAAACAAATGTTGGATTTCGCCGAGTGTACACTGGGATCAGGGCGTTTGATCCGTGAGTGATTCCATCACCTCATTCTTGTCAGATTTTGTGATTTGGCCGGGCCTTTGCGGATCCGATCGAACTCCGTGTTAGACCTTGTTCTCTTTGAATAAAAGTTACTTATATCTGTAATTGGTAACAAATGGTGTAAAAAATTAAGAAACCATGAAACAACGAAAGATACAAGGGCAAATACACTTCAACATTTTGGAAAGAACAGGAAAACAAAACATGATTAAAAAGCGTGTACAGCAGTGACATAAAATCGTAACAAATGAATACTGCCGCAGCTATGTCAAAAATCAAATTCGTATCGAGATCGATTGACAAGATGTGAAACATAATTCTATCATTTCTTCAGTTGTTAAAATAGAAGTTTCCTATGACGATTAACTCAATGATGCATTGAATATGATACGAATTATCCGTCCCCAATATTTTGCGATTGTAAAACTTCAAACTATTGAAATGACGCCACTCGTGAAATATTCTCGAAATAAGTCAGCAATGCTATATTACTAAGGAGAAGAAACGATACCATCTTCGATCTTTTATAGAAAAAATTTCATAGCCTTCTGGTGAAACTTCTCAAAGTAAAATGTACCTAAAGATACACCATTGTCCAGACTACAGTATATCAAACATTTAGACTGATAACTCTTACTTTTGTAAGATATTTGTCCACGATAGTAAAATTCATGACCGAAACTGTATTCTTTTTTGCTTGAATTTGTTCGTTTTCTCATGCAACAACAGAATCGAAAAAATTATACAAGTTGTCTATTTTTTAGGTGAAAAAAATTCCTATGATTTGAAACCTACGGCGCCCCAAAACACGAAGAAATAGCATAGAAACTTACAAAATGCAACCAGGATTGAAAAGATCAGTTTTTCGAGTATGGTACAAAAATTTGAAGCATCAGCGTCCTGGTTCTGTTAATAAGTACATCAAAATGCGTTGCTATTCGGATTTTTACAACAACTTTTCATAGACTTTCGAATAATACAATCGAATTCAAAATCCAAATGTTTTACTCAACCGACATAGTCCGTGTTTTGGTGCACATTCTCTTACGCGCTTTTACCGTTATTTTCAGAGCGACGTAGAACGCTTTTACATGCCTACACATCATATGGAAACCGTCTCAATTCGTTGTACATTCGAGACTTAATGAGTTTTACATCATCTAATTAGAATGATTTCAATGTGACTTGTTAGTTTTTTTACTAGAAACGTTGTGAAAAGTTTAAAAAAATTTCTCTGTTGTGAAGCATATTCGAAAGGAAACTTTAAAGTCAGTGATTAAAAAACAATCTGCAATATCGAAAAAATTTCTCATAAAGTGCTTCCATCTATATACCGATGACTGTAAAAGAGTTCTTCGTAAACCAGCCAAATCAAAGCCGTTCGGCACCAAATTTTTACGGCAAGGACAAGCATTGTTTGTTCTGCAAATGATGGGTCACATCTGGTACGGCTTGGTTCCTATATTGAAGATGCCAAGACTGGTCAATTCACTCATGTCTATTTGTCTCGAACCATCCGCCCGATAGCATGCTGACTACGCTATGACATAAACCTGGCCTTGTGACTAGAGTGTGATTGGTTGGTTTGTAAGAGAAGCTCAAGCAATTAAGTAGAAAAACTCTGTCCTAGGCTACCCTTCTGTCCAAAGCTACCCCTTGCCATAGCTGTAAGAAAAATATCGGCCTATTGAATCTGCCACTAGGCAGCACTCCATATAGCAAGATAATCGAAAAAGCAGCGGGTATTCTTCTTCTTTCTCTTCCTATACTGAGGTAGCCTTCATTCAAAGAGGAATATATGTTCACATGTAGCTTTCGTTCAATGGAGTCAAACTGTCTCTTCTCATACAGTTCGCGTTACCTTGTTGTGAGGCAATGCTGATAAGATAACAACAAATATTTTTGCAAAGAAATGAAAAATATAATCTAATCTCAAACAAAATGATACTTTAGTTATGACATTGCCTTTTTCATACCTCCAAATCCAGATGTTTAATTGTATGCGTCCGAATCTATAAGGTATTTTCACGTTCTTTCTATGCGTACTAATCTGTTACATACGTCAAACTTAAAGTGGAATTCTATTACTCAACAAACAAAATAGCTTCGCACGCATAACTAAACTATTATATCTGCGTCGCAGTTTGAGAGCGTGTAGCGTTCCTAAAGAATCTCAACCCATAATAGTATCTGTGTACACAGTAAAGTGTATTCTTGTTTTAGATTTTGACACTACTGAAGAAGATGCATAGATTCGAACATGTAGAAAAAACGTAAAGAGAGCATACAGAAAGTATGTATCCATAAGGGTCAGGAGAGTTTCTGCATCGTTTCTTATCGTTTCCAATCCGAACGATAAGTCGAATCGACTCACTTTAGTCACTCCTTCCGACTGATATTCATTGAGTTCTATTCGTGGTAAAAATATGAGCCCGAACAGTGGAGACTTAGATAATTTTCATCGAGTAGCAGTATTTTTTGTGACTGTGGTAAGTTATCAGAGCTACTACCAGAAGTATTTTCATAAATAAAGGATAGATTGAATTCATTTGTTGGTATGTTCTTTAGAATCCCAATACTATCGGCATGCCAAAAAGTAAATTATCGATCAAATAGAAAGAAATCGCAATTAAAAGCGGATCATTAGATTATATGAACTAGGTACTACTACATAAAAGATTTGAGAAATAACAATTTTCGTCTTGTGTGGTTTTGAATACCAAATTGTGGTGAATTATCTAACTCTGAACAAGATAAGCTCAGAAATCCAATCGTTTTGTTCCAACTGACTGTATTCCTTGAATTCATCATCAGCAAAATGGTAGTAGTCTAGGCATTATACTGTAGGCTAATGTAATTGTTTGTCTGTTGGTCTTTCTTTTGTTTTTTTGACCTACGAAATGCAGCAATATTTAGATTTTTGAAGAAAGAAAATATCGAAAATATAGAAAATTTATTTTTGAATGTCTTCCCTCACTATCACGTGAATGAAATCTTACTGTCCACATCATCTTTAATAATGCTCGAGATGCGGAATCTTTTTTTTAATTAATTCACACTTCACCTGAGTAAGTATCTGCATTGATCTTTAATATTTATGCTGAAAACCTCATGTTTTATTGCTTTCATGTAGATTAACCATAATTAGAATTTTTTCGCGATTTGCATTAACAGATTGCTTAGATAGTGTGTACAGCAGTTGATGATAAGCTGTTTATTAGCACAGAAATTTTCAAAAAAACCCTTTGGATACATTTAAAAGAAAATACCATTGTAGTTGTAGAGCGCTCAAGCTATTCGCAGTTTCAAGAGCTCTTTCGTTAATCATCTTCTTTTTCAGGTTATTCTCAATGGTGAGGTCACAACCAGCTTTGATATTTAATACTAAGATGTATGCCTTTTTAGTTTAACTAGATTTAAAGTGTAGTTCAAAACGTTTTAAGAGATCAATTGAAAACAAGGCAAGACATTGATAACACTTATGTATTATGTACTGAATACGTGCTAGTGAAAGAATAAGCACTTCCTATATGGTGTAGCAGACTTCGACATAGGCTTCGGAATGTGGAAGGTCATGACTCATTCTATTCTAAATCGTTTCTCGGTTATATTATTTCAGCCCATACTCTATCGTGTTCTCGATCACAAAATAGTCAAGGCCTGTCCGTATCTATGTATTCGTGTCGCATAAGTTATCTCAAAATAGTTGGGCGGTGTATTCTCTAATATATTTTCAATAATTCGAGCCTTATATGATTCTTAGAAACCGAAGCAAGAAAATTCAAGAGAATACTTTGTGACTATAAATGACCATTATCGAACTAGTATAATTGTGTTAGGTATTTCGATTAAAGTTATTATATGAATGTGATGGGGTACCATGATGACATTTAATGTTTTACTGATAGTGAACTGAAAGAAAATCAACATTGATTAAGTTCAACGTTCGTGATTTTTCAGTACCATAAATAATAGATAACTATTGGTCGGTAAACTGTCATGCAAAGACAGATCGCCATACGGTGTAAATTTACTATTCTACGAATTAGATCTAAGACTATTGTGTCTATCGCTAGAATTTTTCTATTCATGTTGATTGGACACTGTTTAAGCTGTTTTTGGAGGAAAAATGAACATGACCCAAAATTATTATCGATTCGATCAAAATCTTCGTCGAAGAACATTTCTGAATCCTCTGTTTCGCATTTGAAGTCTAACTCGATTGTAAATAACTGTTCATCATGGTTTGAATGTTCTCCTTCGTTACCCGTTGTCAACTATCTCATTGACACTACAAGTAGACAAGAATGGCAAAACAAAACTGTTAACCTGATAAACATTGGTTTTGTTACAGATGGTAATAATGTGATAGAAATAAACGGAGTTCTGAAAACACTTTTTCTTCACCGACAGTCATTTGATTTCCTCTCAATCCATATTCTCGCTCCCAAATTACATTGGTCTCAAATTAATGAGATACTAGTGACGTGGTACAAGATTGAGAATGGTCTGGCTAACTCGTTTAACCATACTCTCTATGATTCGGCTGAGTGCGCAGGAATAGCAGATGTTTTCCAGCCTTATTTTGACAATGTGTATCGTGTCGCATTTTGTAAATTAGTTTTTCCTTATTTACTAGATCCATTTCACGTCCCTTATCTGTTATTGCTTGATTTTGATATTGTTGTTGTAAGCAATCATTTTACAAGCGATTGTTGGTTGGAAGCTATTAAGAAGTTAGAGCAGCAGCCGTTAGCAATTTTTTCGATTGCTCATCAAGGTAGTCCTACTACAAAGCGACTTTCATTTCCCATGCCTTATTTCCATGAATACAAGGCCCACTTTCATTTCAATAATGGTATTATTCTTTTTCACATAGCACGAATTCACGAACTGGATCAAGTCGTAGAATTCAATACCGCAGTTTCATCCGCGTATCCAGTCACTAGTGGTCCAAGGCGATGGCTACGCGACTTTCAGCAGGAAGCACTAGGTTATCTTGAGAGTTATAAAGCAAAACATTCACTTACTCAAGTCCTCTGGAATGTCTATATGGTAAATCGAGCTCATAGTTTCGTTCATCTCAACCAAGCATGTAATTTTCAACCATGTGCTCAGCATACGTTTGTTCGCAGACAGGATGATTCTATTCGTTTTCCGAATATCATTATAGGCCATCTGTGGAGAGTATGCATGAAACAAGATATGATTGAAAATAACTATTTTACAAGTTACTATCAAGCCTTATCTCGTCTTCCAATTAACTATGTAAATCGAATAAATCCGACAAGATTGGTAAAAAATAACACCAGTGTAATTTAAGCTGTTTGATAACTCTATTGGCCAAACCTATTTGAACAGCGTAGACGAATGCATATAGAGATTTGGATATTTTGTGCTGAGAGCCTTTTAAAAACTAGTGATAATTTTTTAGTTGGTTGTGTTGAATATAAGATTTGATTTTCTATTCAAAGGCTGAATTTTCGACAGGTATCATCTCATATAAAATTAAAGTTTCGCTCCAGGTACTAAGCTTATTGTCATTTTTCAAAGGTTACGAGAAAAGGCGAGATCGTCGACAGCATTCGAAGGTCCATAGCTAATCTGGACCTAAACGAAATACATATTCAAAATATTGGATTTCATTAGATCAGTGATGAATACATGTTTTTATCAAAACATCATTATTCAAGTATGCATAAAGGTTGTACGAATACTTCCAACATGTGGTTTATAATAAATTCTCAGCACATGCAATAAGAATCTTACGTGGAATCGGTTTTCTTTCCTGAGGAATGGCTAGATTATTTAAAAATGCATCTACTGATGTACGCTTCGTCACTTTAGCAGGATTGAAAACGAGACTTAATTAGCACCAATGTGAGTTTATCGCGACAGTCAAATTAGAAACCGAATCGGAAAACCATTCAGTATTGAGAGAAACATTTTGCCACAGAATGTCAAAGATTTTGATAGCATTTAATACAATATTTAATGAGAATTCTGAATAGCTTTCTATTGTACTTAGATTCCGATGTCAGCACCCTATGATTCATTTGTCAAATATTTCGAGTCAATGTTTGCAATTAGAACAATCCTATTTCCAGAAAGTGGTGAAATTACATAAACTGATGCCAAAAATTTCACTGACTACGGATTCAAGGCTGCTATATCTATTAAATTGGTGATAACCGCTGGTTTAAAACATCAATCGTAAGAATTTCGACCAATCCATGGCACATATTGACTTCGAAACCCGACTACTTTATGGTAATTTTCAAATAGTTCGGCTACCGTCTGAAAATAGCTCTTCCGTTCACGAAAAGTTCGGCGCGAAAATTAAAGAAAAGGGTAGCGGAATGAAACCGATCACTTAAAGATGATGAGTTACTCATATAAGGAATGATATTTGTAGATGTTTGATTTTTGTTGTATCACTTTTTGATCGTTAACTAGAGATGTTTCCGTTTCTTGATTCCAATTAGTTAATGTTATAACTGTCCAGAAAGAGTAACTGGTCGCCCGTACTCGTAAGTCGATGGATAGAGCAGCACTTTAGAAGTTCACTAAAATAAGCTAACCGCTTTTGCACTTTTCTGACGTTGTTACTGCGTAGGAGTTTTCGCATTTTTTTGCGCATGACAAAAGTACAGCGCAATTCAATCGTGTACCTTTTTCTCTCTCACTTTGAATAAAAGAACGTTACATTTACACCTTTTTTCACTTGCTGTAGTATACTGCTGCCAGTAAGTTTTTGCTTGTTGCATTACGAATTTGAGTTGTTTCAGCCTGTGAAAAGTTGTTTTAATGAAAGAAGTGATAGTTATTTTTTAATATAAGTATATAATGATCGTCTCTCACGAGCGAAAGTCACCAACTGATCAAGCGCTTTTGCATTAAGACTATGTGCACTATTTAGGTAGAAATGGACTATGAATATCTTGAAAAAAGTTCGAGCCGCTAGCTTATTGTTACGGAGATACTGCACTTTTACAGTATGCTTTTAAATTAAAGCCATGGTTCCCTCAGGAAGACCAGAAAAATGATTTTCGAATTTCGACTTAAAACTTTACATAGAAGCAGACCTTATCGAGAATAGTTTAATGTGAAAGTTTCAGCTCTTTTGGATTATTCTTGCCCTGAAATGAGAACGTCAATCTTCTGGTTTCGTAGAATAAAGTTATCACAGTTGTATCTACGGATGGGAACAGCAAAAATACCTGAGGCTTTCACAAAAAGCTATTTTCGGTAAGGTCTGTTCCTATGTTAAATTTCAAGTCGAAATTCGAAAATCATTTTTCTGGCCTTCCTGAGGGAACTACGGCGTTCATTTAAAAACATACCGTAAAAGTGCAGTATTGCTGTGACAATAAGCTAGCGGCTTAACTTATTTCAAGGTATTCATAGCCTGTTCGTACCTACATAGTACACAGAGTCTTATTGGAAAAGCGCTTGACCAGTTCGTGATCTCCTTCGTGAGTTTGAATCAAGTTTACGTGTTGTGTTTAGTTGTCTTTGAAACTTACCATTGTTTAGTGATTAGATTGTGTTTCATGATGATTAATACTTAAAAATTGTATTAGGTAAAATGTGGTGCAAACTTGGTTCTTTATATAAAGCCATTTTCTTTTTGAGTTTCTCGGTAACTGCCTACCAATTAGAGGGACAATTTATATTTCCAGAAATTTATTTATAATATGTCCATACATGGCGTTTTTAGGTATGAGTGATCAAAGTGACTCCACATTGCACATAGTAATTTGCAGATTCGTGCTAGAAAAATAGAATCATTTTCAGGAATGGTTATCCTGATAGATAATAGAAAAGAGTTAGCTAAAATCTTGAACTTAGCACAAACTTTCTTACACCATCATATACATATTGATCATTAGTGTCTGAATTTCTTATCTGAATGTTTCGTTATGAGATCTTAAAATAGGAAAGAACTCTGTATTGAATCATACTGCCATGTATAAAATTCCACTGATTTAGGAAAGACAATAAATGCAGACTGACGTTTTTTGTTTCGTCGTCATTATACTGATTAGAAGCATTATTCGTATAATTGTTATGCGACATTTTGTCTTGATAACAAAACGATCGTTTAAAATGGCGTTATCAAAACGCGAAAGATAAGACTGATTGCATGGCGACCTTCTAGCAGACTTCTATACAAAAAAAAGCTGATGACATAAGTGAGGAACTCAAAAACAGGGTAAAACAAATTACTTTTACTTCTAAATAGCTTGCATGTGTACGAATAATTGTTAATTCATGATTAATCACTTTCCTTTCTAGAATTATTAATTTTAAGAAGCCATGTTGCATTCTTATTCTGCTACAGAGGATCGACGCAATTTGGATTTTCGCCTAGCGCTCCGGTACGTAATGAACCGTTTTCCATTAGTGATGTTTGATAGCAATCGAATTTTCTCAAACATTGACACACACTAAATTTAAGTATGTCGCATTTATGTGTCGTACTTAGAATGTGTCGCGTTCTATGTGCTGACTATTCGTTCACCATTTTATTATGCACACATAGCGATATATAAACAACGTGATTGAACGTACGAAAAATAAATTTTCAAAATATTCTTATGTTGTAGATTATTTCTTGATCATTTTTTATCGAGAAAATATCGATCTCGATCCATGATCGAGAGAGGGCTACCATGAAGCGGTCTGATACAAATCGGACCAACTAGAGATGAGACAGATCTCAGAATCTGGCCTGCTTAAGTTTTCAGATTACGAATAATTAAATGGAATTAGATTGAAAAAAAATCGAAATATGATTTTCCAACAAGAACCAATAGAAAATGTGTCGCATGTGTCGTACGAAATGTGTCATGGTCTTGCTGGAGAAAATGTGTCGCAGTGAGCCCCTCGTGTCGCATTTTAATGTGTCGCAAATCACGACGCATGCGACACATTTTAACTTGGTGCTATCATGAAGGAATATCAGATTTTCTTTGTGGCATTTGCAATTACATGTTAAGAGAGAGTTTACAAGAGATCTATCAGACGATAGCAATAAACCGTAGAAGAAAAAGGTTTGGTTTTCAATTTAGTTGTCTTCGCAGAAAGATATTTTCGAAGCGTACTAAAATCCGAAATATTAGGCTATTTGGCATTACCTATGCAAAATGAAACGTGAAACACGATTAAAGAATTAAGCTTATCTATAAAGTAATCAAAAAATGATGTGCTGAATATCCAGAGAAAACCTTCATAGCATATGAGATTAGTAGTAGTCAGCCGCCATTTTTTCATTATGGCGACTGGCAGAAACACACGTTGCTATCTCACTATGCTACTGACTAGTCCATCGCTGTTCATTTGATATCAGTCATTACTGAACCCATAATCTTTGCTCTAATTGTACTTTGCTTTTTCGAACCAAAATATGTCTTCGAGGTCAACAACAGAAACAATTAATCTGTGTAATCTTAGCGCTTCATTAAACTCTGGGCTAGCATGCTAACACTGGAAAAACTTAATGGCTTTGTTGATTTCATTCTAATTTGGATATACCGTATGAGTTTCTGTTAGTTCTAACCTTTGTAACTGGAATTTTTCTTCTTGGTATTTTTAAAAGGTCTTCAGACAAAAAATGTAGAAGTTAAAAAGTTTATGGGAAAATCATCAAGTCTAAAACAGTTAACAGTTCCATCTAACGTCTCTGGCTTTTTCACGGAGTAGCTAATGCTCTATAGAGTTCACTCATTTAAGTGAGTACCTAAAAACGACGGTTTTATGCATACAAAGTACATAATCTCAACATGTTAAAAGATTTCTTTATTCTGGAAAGAAAAAGTGAATCTGAGGACAAAGAGTTTTCGAATTTTTCTATTTTCAAAAATAAAAATGAATAAAGACACACATATGTTAGATTTTTACGGATTACAATGCCGTTTCCTGCGTCATCTAGTTAGCTATACAACAAAGAATCTAGCTAGTGGCAGAAAAATCCTAGATGCACCAGTACTTGTTTAATGCTATTTGTAGGCGTGGTCAACTGTCCTATTTATTGGCTATTTGTTTCACAACCATCGGTTTTGTCGCCATAGGCGCAGTGGTTGTTATCAGTTTGATTCCTCTGTATTTGACAAGTCCGTCCATATCAACATCGGCTAGTGCAGAAGAAAGTGAGTCATTTTCAGCCTAAAATACCTTACTGATCATATCATTTACATAAGGTGATACAATAAATACGGAATATGTGACCAACTACATTCTGCCTAGTGGTACCGATTTATCTTATCGTACGATAAGGAACATACAGGAACTAACTTCGGAAGTATAACCTAAACATACAAGAGATTGCCTATTTCTCTTTCATACTTTCTAGATCAATGCTGCCTTACACGTTACTTCGGGTTCGGTTTCTGTTGCAAGGGCTTCTATTAGTCCCAGAACAGGGAGCAGTTCATCTGTGGGTCGTCGTCGTCGCCTGTACCGTTTTCTCTCACCTACACACTATTGCTCATTTTTGATTCATTATGTCTGTCTTTAGAGTATCTTGTGACACAAGTGAAATCTCATCTGCAGGTGCTCGTGTACAAATGAGTGTGTCAGTTTCCTACCGACGTCGATGTGGTTCCAATACTGCATGTAGAGCGAAATTTCTATCGAATCTCAAAAAGCTACTGGAAAACATGCCAGATTTGTCTCTGAAAATAGAATTCGGGAACGTCACTGTCAACGTATTACTAAGAATATGTGGTGTTACTGTCACAAAGAAAGGTAAAGAGCAAACTATATAAAGAATTTGACTTTCACTTCATTTTTACACGCAGGGGCAGCCACAACGACCACTGAGCAGCCTACTAGCACTACCACCGGTAAATATGCGACAAAATAGATAGAATCAACCTGAATTTTAAATTTTAAAGGATTGACGAAATGACTTTGGGCTCGGACTGAAAGTCATGAAGGACTTTCGGTCCAGGCCGAAAATTCCTTGAGTCGAAATTCATGTAACCCTGTTTGATTAGATCTGTGGGTTTGAATCGACACTAAGGAACCAGACAGGTCAAGCTACTTTTCGAGTTAATTCGAGTCATTAGTGTTTCCGAGTAGAGTCAAGTGAAGTTTTTCATTTTTTTGCTATCTATTTATTTTTATAAAGGACGTTGATGACAAGTTTTTTATTACAAAATATCTAGCCTCTAGATTTGATGCTTACGGAAAAAAATTAGAAGAATCAAACATAAAATAAAATGACATAACTAGCATAGCGTCGTCAATGAAATAAGAACAACAAAATAAACTGTTGTGTTTCATACATACAGACTGCTTTTTGAAAAAGCATATTCCTGATGTCGATGTAACAGGGCTACACATGACTTTTCTAAGAACCATTTCCAGAGATTAATAGAAACTAGCTGTATTTGAAAATAATATCACCAGCGAATTTTTCTTTTTGCTTTTTTAAATGAATGACTTCAGAGAAAAAATTGAGCCAATGTAACCCAATTTTTGAGTCCGAGTCAACTCAAACTCTATCAACAAATACAGTTTGAGTCGTTTTGGACTCATTCGACTCTATGATCACGGTGTCGGTCAGGTAAAGTGTCACCAGTTGCAACTCCTTTATACATTGTCAAATATCGGAGGACTTTGTTTCTACTAGTCACTATAACATTAAGAGAAAAGTTTTAAAAAGCTATATTTCGTCATTCCTGAAAAGCCATGCAAAGAGTCAACCTCTTACACAAATAAAAAATCTGTCTATATGGTGGGACTTTACAGATAGATAAATATTGGTTCGAAGTCATAGAAGTATTTCAAGGAACTTTCTTTCTGTATAATAATCAAATACAATTAGCATGTCTTTCTGTATTTACACAGCATGTTACGATTCAACTCCGTATTATGAACCAGATACTGGCCATACATGTCAGACGTACATTGATTATGGTTTCTGTGATGGATCTAGAGTAGTCGCCAATTCAGGAATCAATGTAGCTCTAGCTCAACAAAATTGCTGCTCGTGCGGTAAAAGCCTATAAACCAACGGTTTAGTAATTACTCTGTAAACTTTTCTTTTTTTTCCAGGTAAAGGAAAAACACAGACAAATGGTTAATACATGTGCATCTATTATTCTATTGTACTGTTGATTTTTAATCATTTTTTTTCTATAAGAACTAGCTTTCGGCAAACAATTTTCTCAAAATCGTGTGTTATTGGAATTCTACAATGTACAGTCGGTTTTATTGAGAATATTTCGATATAGGACTTGATTCAAACGTACTTATTGAAGACAATGTATGGAATTCCGTTGTAATATATGACTTAGCGATTGAATGTCCCATTTTTGCAAATATCATGCAAAACATCAACAGTTTCAAGTATTTCTACGAACACTCGTTCATGGACTTCTCTATTACTCTTTTACTTCGTAGAGCTGGGAAAGAGAGCTTGATTCTCTTTTATATGGAATTATTTTGATAGAAACAATCGAACTAAAATCTCGTAGCTTGATCATAAACGCTGCAGTCTCGACCATTTTCTGGCAATGTTCTTTGAACACATTCGTTCATAATGGCGTATCGACTTTGTTAAAAAGTACACTGAGTGCTGGATTGGTTCTATCATTGACGAACATGGACTTCAGATTTGTCATCTTGCGTACAGAGAGAACTTCGGTTCACGTACCGGTGATGTAGGTAGACTTTGGTGTTTGAATGTAAAAATATAAGCAAACTAAGATGCACTATTTTTCTATTGTCTATTTCGAAACAGAAGATGTCGAATTACTTGTTGAATAAGCTCCAACGAAAGTAGCTATCGATCTGTGTTTTTTACCGTGATAAACATGCGAAAATTCTCCTTCTTTTTATATAATGGTTAGAAAAATGATCTCCCGATTCTGATAAGCAATTAGGGATTCAAGGAATTACTCGAAGTGCTTCGAAAAATGTATTAAATTAGATATTTAACGAGCGCATTAGTATTGTCTACTCACAATCTATAATTCTGGATAAACTCAAAATTTTCAATCTGTTTTATTATAAAGCTATACGTTGAACACGCATCTTTAAAAAGGGTATGGGTATGAGTGTGCATGCATGTGTGCATATAAGTCTAAAGTTCATTCAAACGCCCACACCCTGAACTATCGCTTCGCATCACGTAGTTTTAACAATAATAAAGCTAAATCCACAGAAGAACTTTCAAAAAGATATACAGAAATATCTTGCACTTCTAGAGAAAGCAGCGTAAAGCATTTTTCGTTAGTGAAAGGTTGTATTTTGGGTTTATTTCAAGTCTCAAAGTCTTTTTCTTCACTCAGGTTGAAAGTTACTTCATGTACCGTACAGTTGATACACTGCTGCTATAGTATGGATGAAACACCGTATCTCATTTGTCCTTACGCATAGCGTTTTGCCTGAAGGAAAGTTCTAAAAACCGATTTCTCATAGTGATGAAAAAACATTTTCAAATATCTGACCGCTAGCATTTTCTTAGACGATGATTTTCTGTACAAACTTCCGTTTGATCTTAGAAGGTCATGCAATATCAGAGGTATGATCTCACGAGATCTCACCACCGGATTGTTTGACCTGATATGTTACTGGAAAAAACAGAATCCCAGCCGTATTCGGCCTCTGAATCCAAGCTAAACAGCCAAATTGAAAATGGTCGCATCCGGACTACGTAATCGCATAGGAAACGGCTGGATACGGTCTACATTTTGTTGCTCCGATAATAACACTGAAAATGGCAACTGTACTCAAGGATGCCTCCCGGGGACATGACTTTGTGGAAACTCAGCTGGAACTGACTTAAGAATTTTGCTTCCGCAACTTGCGTAAAAATCATGAGATGCGGGCATTATCTGTCGTCCTTCTTTGATTTGGGATGTAGGTATTTCAACAAAATAAAATTTACTTTTCGGTAGCCTTTCTATGACGCCTGAATTCGATATAAACTTGCAAAGTACTAACAAGACGTTTGCTGTATTCATCACAGAAAAGTGTGAAGCTTTCACTTCGTCAATATATATCCCCCTGAAAAAAAATTGTTAGACTTGGCATTTTTAACATATCATTACTGTAAATTAACATTTTGAGAAAATTAATTATATATTCGCTTAGCTCGTAGAATTAATTCTCTACAACTCTATATGCGTATGTTTTGAATTGCACTTGTTCGCTAAAATTAAGTTCAAACACAACAAAAGCACTCTCATGGTCAGATTCCCCATAAATGCATGTTTTGTTTCTTTTCTATTCATTTTTTCAAATTTATTTATAATATAGAAACCAGTTATTACGAAACTAAGTACATAATCTGAAAGTGCATGGAAGTCTCTATCACTCTATACTTTCTCAATCGTGATTAGCTATTATTTTATCCCAAATGTTTTTTATACTATTGATATACTCTAATTCTCAATTCCACGGGTTCTATTTTACATTTCGTTAGTCAAGTCTAATGGTGATCGATCACGTCGTCGCACAACAGTTTCGTTCATTCTGCTCTTTCCATTTCTCTTAATTAATTCTTTTTTTTTAAATAACCAATTGAACTAAAACAAAATAAATTAAAAATTCTGAAAGATGTGTACAGTAACGATAAACGATTGACTGTTCCAAGGCATATGACTTTAATTGGGGAAACAGATCAATAAAAAATATTAATCAAAAGTGATCATGATAGAGCTAAAGTGAACGAAGAATAATTAGATTTGTCAATCGGTTAATAAATTTCAACATTATCTAAACCAACGATGATACTGATCAAATGTTCTTAATTATGCGACCACGATAAATAAAAATATACATTGATGAGGTTGAAAATATCTCTGTTAAAAATTCTATAGTGCAGACGTAACGTTCATAGAGGAGCACTGTTTTTACTATTACAGAAAGGAGTTTTTCCATTTGAGATGTTTGTTTTGAAGAGTAGTGTGCAGTGAATGTTGAGATGGAGAAATGAAATATATTTTCAATATTATCAATGCATATTTTTTTTATTCTGATCTCATAATTAAGAACATTGGATCAGTGTTATCGTTGGCATAGATTATGTTGAAACTCGTCAACTGTATGACAAATCTAATTATTCTTCGTTCACTTTAGCTCCATCAGAATGACATTGTATTAAAATCTTTTATTGATCCATTTTCTCAATTAAAGTTATATGCATTAGAACAATCAATTGTCTACTGTTATTGTGCACATCCTTTAGAGTTTTTAATTTAATTTAATTTATTTTATTTTATTATATAAAAAAAAAATTAATTGAGAGGGACGCAACAAACAGAACGAACGAAACTATTGTGCAACAAATAGAACGCGACAAAATATCGTGCGAAGAAGTGATCGCGACGAAATGTACTAGTGCCAAGTCTAATACACCCCTTTGTGAGTGTAATGACGACTAAAATCCATGTTTCCAATAGCACTGAAGGGGAAGATCCTGAGATGTTTAAAAGAGCTACCACAGTTTGTTTTGATACACAGTTGAAACCGTTCTTTATTTACAGAACACATGAGTGAGAATAACGAGATGCTTGTTTTTTGTTCTTTTTATTTTCAGACGTTACACAATTAATAGCTAATCATGATTGGGAAGGTACAGTGTGATCGAGACTTTCAGATTATGTACTTAGTTTCGTAATAACTGGTTTCTATATTATAAATAAATTTGAAAAAATGGATAGAAAAGAAACAAAACATGCATTTATGGGGAATCTGACCATGAGAGTACTTTTGTTGTGTTTGAACTTATTTTTAGCGAACAAGTGCAATTAAAAACATACACATATAGAGTTGTAGAGAATTAATTCTACGGGCTAGCCGAATATATAATTAATTTTCTCAAAATGTTAATTTACAGTAATGATATGTTAAAAATGTCAAGTCTAACAATTATTTTTCAGGAAGATTACAGGGTGGTCCAAAAGTTATCGACCAGTCTTAAATTGCGAATAACTTTTGATAGGAACAAGATCTAGGTCTGCGGTTTTCACCATTCGCAAGAGCGATGTTCGGACCATCGATCTATACAATATTCACTAAGACGAAAGATGCTTTTTCATAGGAGCTTTTTAATTGACATTCTTTTTTTTGCGTATTTTCATAAATTTTCACAATAATCTCATCTCAAATTACGCCAAAATGTAGCTCAAATCACCCATTTTTCGCTATAAAATTATCACTTTATGCATTATTCCGTCGATCTCTTTTCTCAAGTGAGCCTTCGAAAAATAGTGATACTTGTATAACGAAAAATGGGTGATTTGAGCTACATTTTGGCGTAATTTGAGACGAGATTATTGTGAAAATTTATGAAAATACACAAAAAAAGAATGTCAATTAAAAAGCTCCTATGGAGAAGCATCTTTCGTCTTAGTGAATATTGTATGGATCGATGGTCCAAACATCGCTCTTTCGAATGGTGAAAACCGCAGGTCTAGATCTTGTTCCTATCAAAAGTTATTCACACTTTAAGACTGGTCGGTAACTTTTGAACCATCCTGTATATTGCCATGAGATTGTTAAGTCTTCAACAAGCATTGTACCTATTTGTTTTTAGTCAAATAAATCAACAATATACTTGACACCCTAAAAAACTAGGTTTGATAGAGTTTGCTTCTAAATAATCTTTTCAAGAAAAGAAAAGTTGTTCGAGCTTCGAGTCATTTAATAGTTGTCCATATGAATCATTTACAGTTGCATTCGATTCATTACGATCTAAGACCTAAAACAGAATATTTTTTCATGATCACCTATTGATACTTTAATTCTAACCTGAATTATATAGTTAATTAAACTTTGTATATGTTGAGGAACACATCAACCAAACAATGGTTTACTCAAGACTACCAACTGTATAAGTGAGTCATCTTCGAGCAGAGTTAATCAAATTTTTTCTTTTAGCTAGTGTCATTTTTTATAGGGATATGATGTCTAAATCATATTGACCGGATAGTAGCTAGTAATTGTAGGCAATTGTTGCATCTGTTCAAACTTGTTTTTTCTGTTTTTCTTCCTGACTTCTCAATTGTATGCAAAAATCAAATCGAATTCTTGACGGATTTTTGCACGGAGAACAACTAGATTTTAGTCTACAAAAATTCATATCATGAGCCACATCTCGAAAATTACATGTTATTCGAAAAAGTTGGAAAGCATTTTCAAAAATACAGCTCAATCCAGATACTTAAAAGTTAACTCAATAAACATATCTCGATCAAGAGAAGCGGAACTCAAACGGAAAAGTATTGCAGTAATATTATGAAAGCTGTCTCTGAGTATAATATTCAGATACTATCCATTGCGCAATAATTGCCTTTTAAATCCAGTAAAATAAAAAATTTAGTTTTCTCCCTTGAGTTTTGAGCTTTTTCTCTTGTTTTTGAGAAATCCTGTCTATCCATCTTGATTTATCTTCGAAAGGCTAAAAAATCATTTTTGACTATAATTTTGACTAAATGAAAAACGACGACCTGGTTCACTCAGACATCACGATCGTAGAAGAAAGCAAAGCAGCAGCTGAGCACGGATCCGAAAATACAACAACCTCATTGAAACATGTGCCGGAGAGAGAAAGCTAAATATGGCCTCTCATGTGCTAAAAAGAGCATTTACTCCAGCCGTTTTTCTCGCGCCATACTCTTACGTTTTGGAAAAATTATGTGCTCCATCAGTGTACCCCACAAGTATCCCATTTGAGACTTTTTGCACCCCATTCGACACCTTCGGAGTTGCTAGCCCGGGATTTACTACCAATAATATATAATGCACGCTTTGCAGACTTAACTAAGTGTTCATTATTATTTTCACTTTAAGCTACATCATATTTACAAACTCTATTCGCACGATAATTTTCAAATTTATAATAAGATATTTTAGTCGAACATTGCTCAACACAAACTTGTGTTGTAGGACAAACAAATAGGCGACCTTTTAAAATATTGGATGGTATATTAAATGACTTTATACATTTTGTCCAATCAAAGCCTTAGTTCACTTATTCATTTCATAGAAATGCTAATCACAAATTTTAAATAAATAAATCACTATACAAATACCTCCTTTAAAAGTGAAAATATTTAAAACAACAAAACAAATCATAAATATAAGAAACAAAATACAACATAGAATATCTAAATAAATACATACGTATTTTTTATATTGATTCTACCTTTTGTTTTCTTCACAAACCGGCGCAAAATCGTTGTTGTCGAAGAACTCCTTATGGTGACTCGAAACGAGATTCTTTGTCGGGAATAATAAGTGTTTTTATTGATGAACGTTTTCGGAATCTAAGACATTAATAAAATTTCTAGATAAAGCTTTTTTTTCATTTATTAAAACCTCTCTCGTATATATGTAAAAAGTTAGTATTATAATGTAAAAACTGAGACGTATCCGACGTCATTGAATGTGTTGTGACAACAATTTTATGTTAACCAGAATAAAAAAAACGACCGAAAATGAACTTGCATCATATCTATCAAAGAGACAATCCTGATAATGACGTATAATGCTTTCGAAAGTCTAACTAACGCATTGCGAAGATTTTTTGAAAAAGATAATTTTAGTGATAATGGAATAAGAAAACAAATCAAAATATAAGAAAATTAAATATGTCGCATGAAATAAAAGAATACTTTACTCTTTCAGTTAAGGAACGGAATCATGATGAGCCCTTCACATTCCCAATAGTGAGAAAACAATGAATAATTCAATTTTCTGATAAATAACAGAATATATTACCATTTATCTAACTCTATTGTTTACTAACATATTGACTTTGTTTCTAAACTTTATTAAATAGCATGCATGCACTAGTTTAAAATAATATTGACTCGATTCACATATAGCAATAAATTCTTTTCAAGGCATATTATTCATCACCATTATGATGTAAACAATGCAGAACACGAATTTCTGTAAATGTGGTTCCAACAATATGTGTAAGACTATCTCATTATGAAATGATTTCAACAAAACTTTCGACAAAAAAAGGTGTTTTATTTTAAATTAATCATTTTATCACTTCTCTATGATTTATCAAGCTTATTGCTTATATTGTACTGCTTTATGTATGAATCCCTGTGAATTATGACAAGTTTAATACACTTTTTCTTTATTACAGCATGATTGTAATATGAACCTGTTGAGCGAATATTGAGTCAAACAGAAAACAGAAAGTGACTAATGGAACATCTATTATCTGTTCACTAAAACGACAAGATTTATCATTCTTACTGCTTTCGCATTAGATAGGTCTATGAATTCTATTGTTTTCCTCTTGATCATGATGCTCTATGGTATTCTACAAGAATAAAAACGATGAGTGAAGATAGTAATAAGCAGAAATTATTTGCATGACAAACAAATGTAGAAATAATTCATTGATTGTTTATGTACGACGTAGTACATGCTGTATTATTTCCTTCAGCAGTATTTCTTTTCTTAAAAAGCAATGTCAAATAGAACTTGATAATTTCAGAATGATTCGTTTATAGTGGTGTAGGTAAGCAACAAATCGGTGTAATCTGTACCAATGAATACTAATAAGAAACGATCTTAATTTGCAACACAATCTAGAAAAATCTGATAGTCGTAACTGGTTAATGTCCAAGAACAGGAGAAATTGCTTCATTATATGTATTGTTTGTTATCTTTCGTATGTTAAAGTATTATTATTTATCGTAAATATCATGTAAAATACCTAAAAAGATGTCGAACAAAGTTTACATACGATATTAATATGATGAGCAAAGATGTCGCTCGAGATCAATGAATCTGAAATAAACTCTTTAATTCGTCATTTAATGCATCGAATCGAATGAATAAAAAAGCTATCCATGCAAGCTATGCTTTATTCATTATTTATTTATTTATTTTCTGTTGGCCTTGCATCATTGTTCTATTCTGGTTCAGAAGAATTCTATTATGTGGATAAGATATTCAAAATGGATTTTATCATCAACAAAATGTTCAGCATCACCTTATTTACGATTAATTCAACAGTTTCGTACACAAATTTCACGTAATTCATTGCAACCAAAACCACGTCGTTCAATAAAAAATTTCGATGAATCGAGCATTTTGCGTGTTGAGCCTCAAAAAGAAACACATCGAAGTTATCTTCTCATTCGACCGACTATTTTTACTATTGGTGTATGTTAACAAACATTTTTTTGCCATTTTAAATATTTATTTTCATTTTTCGAAGTTTGTAGGCTGTTCATTTGTAACATGTGCTATTTGGCAATACGAATCTCATAGAAATAAATTACGAAAAATAAAAGAACGTTGGCAATTAAAAGACAAACCTCAACAAATATCATCACAAGTATTTTGAAAAACATTAATATATGATTTGGTGAAACATATTAATTTATTTTAGTTGAAAAATATTTGGCGTGATGTTTCCGAATCTAAACGAGTGATAGGAACAATAATTGGCTTGAATTTAATGGTTTTTCTTGCATGGAGAGTGAAGCGATTTGAACCATTTTTATTAAAATATTTTACATCAAGTCCTTATAAACGTAAGTTTAAATTTAGTTTAAAAAAAAAGTAACGTTTTTTTTGCTGTTGATTTTCTACTAGCAAATCTTAGTTCAATGTTATTATCAACTTTTAGTCATTATAATGGAATACATTTTTTTTGTAATATGTATGTTTTATGGTCATTTAGTGATCCAGTTATAAGAATGTTTGGAAAAGAACAATTTTTTGGTGAGTTCATTTTATTTGTTTTACAAATATTCGACAAGTTTTATGTGTCTTTCAGCTGTTTTTCTCTCTGGTGGTATGGTCATTGATTACTTAGATCAATAAATTTGATTGTTGTTTTCTTTTGTGAAGGTGTGATTTCTTCTTGGTTAAGTTATGTATTCAAAATCGTGACACGAACACCAAATATTTCTCTCGGCGCGGTAAGTATCAATAAGGGATATATGTTTAGTTCCTCAATGACATTTACTATCAGAATATTAAGCGTTTATGCTTGATGGAAGGAATATATGCCACTATGACATTTTGATCATGCTTATAAGTAACTAAAGATTACGTTATTAACTGGAATCGTCATCTGAGAAGCGATCAGCATGAATAATCTGTTAATATCTATAGTTTATTTTTATATAGTATGTCGTTGTTTATTATTGTTCTATTTGACTAGACATACGGATTTTGTTTTTTTAGTAAGAGACAAAATCTGATTGATACATGATTAGTCAACAAGATCTAACGTCGGATGAATTTTTTCTTGTAAGAAAAATTTCCATTTCTACATTCAATATTGACTTTTTTTTTATGAAAAGTTAACCCGGCAATTATTACTCATGCATAAAATTTAATTGATGCTCTCATCTTTCATTCAAGACTGAACTTAGTTCCTAATATATTTGAGAAAACAAGCATTTTAAATTGAATTCAGTTTTATTTATTACGAAAGATAAATATATCAATGTTAAATATGCTTTTATCTTTTCTTGAATGTTTTATTCTCTGATTGGTTATAATCTAGACAGTTGACAAAATGTGCTTTTTATAAATTAAGGGATTGATTATCCTTTTAAAAAGTTTATAAGAGTATGTTTTAAATGAGCAGTCATTTTAAAAATGTTTTTTATCAGCCCAAAAATAATCATCCTTTTCGCTTATTTTCAACACATTTATTTTTCTTTTTTTTTAAATAGATAGCATGAAAAAAACAATACTTATAATAAAATAATACTTAGTTTAGACGCTTTCATATATATAATCATTAATTCGCATCATCGTTTATAGCAATAGATAAAAAATTGCTCTTTTATGAGCCGCTGCTGCTTGTTGATAATCTTTTCTGGCTCCTCTACACTCGAAAAATTCTAATTTTTGTCTAGACTAATAATTTTCGAGTTTCATACGTTGAAAACTCGTCATCTGAAAAGTAATTTGCAAGTATTATTTGTCAAAGAAGTAAACACTGCACCCTACGAGTCAACAGAGTCAAATTTTTCCATAGGATCCCTAGTTCAGTGAACCTTTTGAAGAAAACTGAGGCCAAAAGGTAACAATAGAAATGTAAAAAAAGCGAATCTGGTTAAGTCGTAGCGAAAAGTGGTGTCAACATTTTGGCATTAACACAAAATCTATATCATTAGATATGAAGAAGAAACACTTAACATACAGAGACCTGTTTTTTTTTATCCTCGATGTTATGATAATCTTTGATCAACTTCATAGTTTTACCTATAATCTCCACTGTGAACTAGTGGCACTCGAATATAAAATCCGTCCCACATGTTCTGAAACCGTTTCAAAATACATCATTCTCTCGTTGAACAAAGCAAGCTGTTTCAAACTTCGGCAGATTATTGCATATACTTAGTACTATGTAAGTACAAAGTTTGAAGTCCATAGGTTTTACTCTGGTTGAAAACCAGTAACAATATTGTCATGTACAATTTTTTCAATATTCCAGCATCGAAAATTTGATATAAAAATGGTAGAAGAAATGTTATTTCCAGGCCCTAATTTAGTCAACATGTGTCAACAGAAGGTAGTGATTGTCGTAAGAAAATGTATTTTACTGGCGACTATTTGCAAAATTTATGCGTACCATTGTAACAGAAAAAGCAGCTAAAGAATGACATGACTTACAAAATGTTATTCTTTGAGCCGGTCAAGATCTTAAACAAAGGATGCAGCTGTCTTTGAATGCTATTAACCATCTTTTTACGAGAATACACTGATATTGAACAATTTGAAAAATGACATCAAACAAAGAATGAATAAAACAAATTTAGTAAATAATCCAGGTGGTAATCAACTGCATGAAGATTAAAAACTTGATTTGTTTTTTTTTTTATTTTTAAAAGTTGTATTGTTCTTAAAATGATAACTGAGATGTTAAGGAAAATTGAACAAATACTACATGATAATATTGTTACTGGTTTTCATTCATAGTAAAACCTATAGACTTCCAACTTCGTACTTATATGGTATTAAATATGTGCAATAATCTATCAAAGTTTCAAAGAATTTGCTTTTGTTGAACGAGAGAACGATGAGTTTTAAAATCATTATAATCGATATTAGGAAACCTTATTTTGAATGAATTTTATTTGAATATAACATCTATTCACGTCTGACCTCGTAACCCTCTATATATATAATAAAGCTTTATCTCAAATTGGCGAAAACCTTGTTTTAATTATTTATTCAAAATTTGAAATATGAAAATTATCTTGTTCAAATCATATAACAATGTATGTTATTCTACTATAAACATCATAATACCATAATTAAATTTCAAAACTTATTGACAACGAAATCCATTGAATTAATAGCCGACATTTGACATCATGAAGTAAATGAAAGTACTAAATACATTGATGCCTTTACCGATTTGTTCGCAAGAACAAGTGTAAAGAAAAAGATCCTTCAAAAAATGTCATTATTATGTTTCATGTAAAATTTTACTGCCATCTGGAAACAAAAAAATACCCCGTCAACCTAGTTCTGTCGTTTTTAGAAAAACTTTATTTACAATGAAAGAAAAAATTTAACGAGTCCAGATCTATGAGATACGTTCTTTTATAATTGTTTCATATGATTACAAACATAGACGAAATTCTCTTCTAAAAAAAATTTTATTTAATTTTGAAAGAATGTATTACTGTTCGTGTAGTGTAAACATGTTCTGTGTTACCAATTTTTATTTTTAGTCTGGCTCAATAATGGCACTATTGGGTGCCATTTGTACGCAATTTCCTGATGCACAATTAGCCATAATATTTCTTCCTTTCTTTACTTTTTCTGCTAAATCAGTAAAGAGAAAATTTTCTTTTTCTCATAACATACGAGATATATAATAATGCTATTCTGTAGGCTCTTATATCTATGGTGTCCTTTGATCTTTTCGGTACAATAATGCGCTGGCGTTATCTTGATCATTCAGCACATCTAGGTGGAGTATTGTTCGGCATGTAAGTACAGAAAAACAAAAAAAGAAAAGAGAGCAAAACATTTTCTTAGTTGATTCTTTTTTTAGTTTCTATGTTAAATATGGTTATAAACTCATGTGGGAATCATTAACATCAGTTGTTCAACGTTGGCATCAATTGCGAGAAAAATTTAAATAATCTTTTTTTTGATTGTTTATGTTTTCTTTTTGAAGCCCAAAAAAAAATATTTTTCTTATTTTGAAAATAATCTTTTGATATTTCTTTTTGTCTTTATATTTTGAATAACGACGAAAGATTCGAAGCATTTATTACGTTCGTGCAAATATGTACATTGAGTCGATAAAAATACATTCATTTCAATTTTTAAATTGTTTCGCCTTTTTTTAGAAGGCAGCAAATGATTGTTATCTATCCATTTGTTTGCTACTGTTAAAAACGGCAAAAGAGTTAATCGACAATGAAAAGCACAGCTGTCTAGCTCATTTAATTTATTTCTGTTTTTTTTTCTTTCAGAATGGAACAATAAAAATGACGAGTGGCGGGAATACGAACAGTGCAGTTCCTGGAGCTGTTGTGCCTGATGGTGGTTGGGGATGGGTTATTGTATTTGCATCTCTTATGATACATTTTATAATGGATGGGTGAGTAAATCATTTTGTTTAAATTTTAAATTTATTGTAAAATAATAGAATAACATATTCAATGGGTGATGTATTTTTACGTCCTATGATGGATAATTTAAATAAAACTCGAGGACCTGTTTCAACTATTTTTGGAATTTTACCGGCAATAACACTTGCAACAGGTGACGAATTTTTCTTTGAAGATAAGCTTTTTATGTAATAGTACATATTTAGGACCTATTGCAACCATATTTACAAATACATATGGATGTCGAAAGGTGACAATAGTTGGAGCTTGTTTAGCTGCTGCTGGATTTTTAGCAAGCTATTTTTGGGCGAATCTTTGGTTTTATTATCTAGCGATTGGCATTATTGGAGGTAAGTCTTCTAAGAAATTCTGGTTTTTTTTTGGTAACCATGGATTTATGTGACAATAGGCCTTGGTTTTGGTTTAATCTATTTACCAGCTATTGTATCTGTTGGTTTCTATTTTGAAACGAAACGTTCGTTTGCTATGGGTATTGCGGTTTGTGGTTCAGGTTTGGGTACACTAGCATTTCCAGCCGTTATGCCATATATTATAAATGCACCATTGTGGTTTGATTATGAAGGCGCTCTTCTACTTGAGGCAGCAGTTATCTTTATTTGTGTCATATTTGGTGCTTTAATGGTATTGTTCATCTCGTTAAAAAAGATTTTTTTTTACTTCTTGTTTTAGATTCCGTTGCCACAAGAACCGAGTGAAATAAGACGCGTAGAACGAAAAGCACGAGCAGAAGCTAAACGACAAGCGCTCAAAGCAGGAGCTGCAACTAGTCTAAATAATGAACAACAAGGTCCATTACTTCCGACAAATCGAGAAAGGTTTGAAATTTAGATTTGTTATTTGAGTAAATCATGTCGGATGAATTCTTTTAACAAAAAGAAAAATATTTTTTATTGCAAATTGCGAAATCTTTTTTTTCCATCAGTAATCAATTCTATAAAGAATTCTTTATTAGAAAGACAAGTTCTTAGTATTCGATTTTTTTCATTAAATAGGATGAATAATGTTGAGGATCCATATTTGACTGAGGATGATTTCAAGACAACATTTGTGTTTCTTGTTTTATATATTTAAAATATATTTTATACTCTTATTAGATGATAAATTCTGCAGGCGCAATGAATGCAATAAATCCCGATAGTCTCTTGTTGCGCACGATCAACCAGCAATCTGTGAGATCTCTAGTTATATCTTATTTGTGTTTTGTTTTAGTGAGATCCCATTACAAGAAATAAGTGTAGTTCCAAAAGAATCAACTGCTGTCGTTCCTGCTGAACAAGAATGTCTATCTGACGATAAACGCCGAGTATCATTATCAGATTTGAAGCAGAAGGACCTTTATATTAATAATCCTCCAGACGAAATTCTTTCGAGATCTCATGAAAATGTGTCCAAAACAGTAACAAATGATTTACCAGTTGTAGTTTCACGCAAAGATGCCATTTATCAAGGTAGTTTACACAATATTCCATTATATAACGAGGATACTACTGAATATCATCGTCAAATGATAACAACAAGTGATATGACAAATGAAACAATCAAAAAAGCCCCAAAAAAGTCATTTTTTGCAAGAATTGCTGAACAAATTGACCTTAGTTTATTAAAAGATGCCGCATTTGCTTTATTTGCTATATCAAATTTTTTAACAAGTCTTGGTTTTAATGTTCCATACAATTTCGCTAATGATTTAGCTGCTGATGCTAAAGTTATTGAACATCAAAGACATTGGATTATTATGTCAATTGGTATTGCCAATTGTTTTGGTCGAGTCATTATCGGTTATTTAGCTGATCGATCATGGGTAACAAAAAAAAAATATTTTTTCTACATAATTTACTTTCTCTTTTTTTATTCAGGTTAATCGTTTAACATTATACAATACCACATTAATAATTGCTGGTATAGCTACAATGTTTGCGCCATTTTGTAATTCTCTTGTTCAAACACATATGACTTATGCTGCACTATTTGGATTTTTTTCTGGTGGTTATGTTGGTTTAACATCAATTATTATTGTAGATTTAGTTGGTGTTGATAAATTATCTGATGCTTTTGGTGTTCTTTTATTATTTCAAGGTGTTGCTGTTGCTATTGGAACACCAATCGTTGGTAAGAAAAAAGAATATCAAGAAAAATTTTCTTTCAATATATTTAATTGTTTAAGGTACAATGCGTGATGCATTTTCGGGTTTTGATCGACCTTATCTCTGGCCATATTTAATATTTGGTGGTTCGATTTTATTAAGTGGTGTTATTCTCTTTGCTATTCCAGTATTGAAACGACAAAAAGAACATCGTCAAAAACCAACACAACATCAATTACAAATGGGAGTTTTATCATTTTCAAAACAAAATTTATCAGCACCCGAACAACAACAGCAACTTTAATTAAAGAACTTAGCTTAACCAATAAAGCCCAATTTTAACTTAAATGTTGTGATTCAAAAAAATTTTTTTTTTTTATTTTCTTTTTTCATTCAGTTTATGATTAATCATATTAATTTTGTTTATTTTTTCGTTACTATTGCTTTCAGGGATTTCTTCATACATAACAGTATTATATACATAATTAAGAACAGTTAATTTATCTCAATATAGTTTTCACTATCGTTTTTCTTTCTTATTTCAGCGCAGAAAAAATTCATTTTTATCGTTATTTATCTTATAAAGAATTTGAGTGCAGCATGGCTAACTATTTGTCGATTCACACGTGTGTTTAAAACGAGAAAAAAATGAATATTATGTATGTTTTTTTTTACTTACAAATTTTTCTTCTATTACTCACTTTGCTTGTTTTGTAGTGACATTTTAGATTAGTTGATGGATTTTATACTAGCTTTAAAATAAAATTTTCAAAGTTTTCTGTTTCAGATGCCACCACCACCACCGCCTCCTCCACCACCACCATTGCTGCCAGCGTCGATGACAGCTAGTGGCGATCGATCTTGTCTTTTAAATGAAATTGGAAACTTCAAGATAGGCGCTCTTAAAAAAACGATTACTAATGATAGAAGTGCACCGATTATTGGAGGTTCAACTAATAATAATACGCGAAATTCTACTACAAATCGATCAAATATAAATGAAAGACCAAATACAGCTCCACTAATCACACCAAATCAACTTAATGCTACAATGTTGAAACCATCTGCTATTGGTGGATCAACTGGAAAAGTTAAAAGACCATCAATTCCACACGCGACTACTTCTACTCCCCCCCCACCACCACCGCCACCACCTGTGCATCAACCAGTTGTAAAAACACCTTCATTTGATCAATCTCATCATGGAAGTAAGGAAAAAATTCTTTTGAAAAATGAATGAAAGAAATATTTTTATTTGATTTAGTTGATGGTGTCGCTTCAACACGAAATTTTACTCATCAAGCACCGAGGCTTCCTCCACGTGAACCTCCACCACCACCACCATCGAATGAAAGTAAACCGAAACTAGGACATCCATCATCTTCATTAATAGGTTTGTTTTCCTCTTCTCGTTTTTTTCAAGAAATTTTTTAATATACTTTTCAGGTTTCCAACAAAAAAACACTCGTGCTCCACCACCTCCACCACCTCCATATTCTTCAACTAATAATGATCATTCATCATCAGATAATATTTCAAAATCTCCGAAACAGATCAATCTTAATGGCCCTCCTCCAGCACCGCCACCACCTCCACCTCCACCTCGAGGTGTAGCTCCGACAAACAATAATGGTACAATTCGTCGAGCATCTTCTGACTTTGTTGATCATTCATATTCCGATCGACGATATGATCAATCAAATATTGCAGCACTTGATTATGATCATCATTTCGAAGCTCGTTTTCGATTCACTCCACTTGAATATCTTCCAATACCTGAACGATGGCAACCACCTTCAGCACATACAAGATCTTCAAAACATCATGTAAATGTTCGTTAAAATCAATTTCATTTTATTTTATTTTTTGTCTGTTTATTAAAAGAGAAATACAGTGATCATCTCTATTCAGCGCTGTGTTTATTATTCATTGCTATACATATATATATTTTTTTTCTTTTGTGTTTATTCTTAACTTGTTCTTTTTTTTCCTTATGTACATAAAGACATGCCTACTAGGATGAACTGACTTTAAATTAAAAATTTAAGATAAAAAAAAAAGAAAAGAAAAGAAAGTATGGCAAATGAACTTAATTCAAATCAATGGCAAGCAGCTGGTGAACTTGAAATTGAAATGATGCAAGATCTTTATAAACGGTATGAAAATAAGATTTACTTAAAGAAAATAAATGAATACTTTTGTTCAAATAAAGAATGACAACGGCTTGTCATAAAAAATGTGTTATTCCAAGATATAAAGATTCGGAATTAACTAAAGGTAGATTTTATTGAAAATTTCACTAGATTAATCATTTGTATATTTATAGGTGAATCTGTTTGTATTGATCGATGTGTTGCCAAATACATGGATGTAAGAAGTCAAAAATCTTGTTATCAAATTTGTTTTTTTTTTTACAAATATGGATTTATTTAGGTTCATGATCGAATTGGCAAACATTTGACATCAATGACATTACAACAACAACCATCATTACAAACTCAACAAGCTAACGACCCATCACGTGTTGTCGGTTCATATAAATAACAGTGAGCCTTCCATTTTTAGAGGATTAGGCAATCGTTTTTTTTGTTACCTATGCTTTTGAATTTTTCTCTACACATGCAACAAAAAAATATATGATATTAATCTGACTGCATCAGATTCTAGCTATATCCCTGATGAAATTTTTATCATAGTGCAAAGATCTTAATACTCATGCTTTTCAATATTAACCATGTTACCAGATATCATCAACAGAGATTCAAATAGATTTTTGATAAATCAGTCCTTATTTTTGTTTCATTTTGCAATCCTTGTCTGCTTAGTCAACCATAAGACCATTGCCAGTATATGAATAATTATTCATTTGATCTTGAAAAGCGTTATCTCTCAGTGATTCTTGTTCACTCAGAAATGGAGGAGTTCAGAAGATCATTATAATCTTAATATCTAATATTGCTTGTAAACAAAAATCAATCCATTATAAATTTGAATATTATCTGAATTCAATAACAACTGACTGTCTGCATTAAAACTTATGCACTATTCATCTATTCAAAAGCAAACAAACAACAAAAAGAATTAATTAACAATTCAGCACACAAAAGATTGATCAATATATTAAAATTAATAGGTTCGTACGTAAAAATTGTAACAAGCCATAAAAGCTATCATTAAGTGTTAAAACAATCACGATAAATGTCATTTGTGAATCGAAAAGAACAATGTAATGGATGTGAGAAAAACAATATTAGAGAAAATTTTCTATATATACCAAAATAGCATTTCTAAATGTTTCAGTTACTCATTTAATTATTTTCTTGTTAAAACATATTAAAGTATCTTCGATATCAAATTACTATGATGAAGTGTAAATTTATTCATAATTAGCAAGTTTTATTAAAAGATCAGCCTCTTTCTTTTCCATTAACTATTCAATAACTAGACATCAGATATTCCTTATTAAATAGAAGTAGAAATATTGTATATTAGTTTCAATCTCACGCAGAAATAGACAGTTCAGCTTGCGTGAGTTGATTTATTCGAGTAATGTCTTGGATAGTTATCTGATCTTTTCGATCTTCAATTATCCTAAATCTTGTGAGTACTTAGCATGAAAATCAATGCTTTACTATTTCCTCAAACATCAACTTAAAAATAATTCTTTTCAAATCGACTACATCTTAAAGTATTTGAAAACAGATTTTTCTTTTACATTTATTATAATGGTTCATCAAGTACTCATTGAAAAAATAATTATAACCAGACAATAGTACCAAGAGAGAGCGACTTTGAAATGAGCATTTCTTGATTTAGCTCAGTACAAAGAGTGTTAAGGCATGTATCAGTTTGAAATCTTTTCCATGAGCAAATGATGCCTTGATGTTCAGTTTTTTTTATGAATAAAATCTAGAGATACGAGGAATTCAGTTGTATCATATTCTTAAAAGTATGACAATAACTTTTAAGTCGATCTCATTAGAAATGGTAACTTCGTGATTGACATATGAAAATATACTACAAGATCTTATTAAATGACCATTGAATTGAGATAATATGTACGGTGAAATTGACGAAAGGAATATCACACCTGAGTATTCTTGATTTAGTACATAAGATTTATTTCATTATCAAATTTAAACAAAAGTTTTTAAATATATTAATAAGAAGATAAAATAACTTTCTTCAGAATTATGAGAGAAACAGTTATCCATCTTTTTTTATCTCTCTATTTAAATTGCTTAAACATAGTTTATCTATCATACTTATACCATTTATAAGATAGTCTAGCTTTCAAACAGACGATTTGTTTTCTTTTTTTTTTTATTAATATTATTGTGCCTGTCGATATCTCTATAAAAGAACAAATCATGAACATCAATTTATTACAGTGTCATATTAATAAACAGTTTGCAGCATTAAAATCTTGTAAGATTACTTAAGAAATTGGTTTAGACCGCAGAAAGAAAAAAAAAGAACAATATTAATAATATTTTAATCACAATAAAGCAAAACACAATCACCGAAAAAAAAATATTTGATTTAAATTTAGTAAGAAAAATTCAAGTTTCTATTGAATGTGTTTTAATCAAAATGATATTTAAAAGGAAATGTTTTTCTTGTAGATTTTTCTTTCAAATAAATATCATTTAAAGATGAATAATATTTATTAAATAATTGGCGAGCAATCATTATTGAATCACCTATCAATGAAAAACAAAAGAATATTTTCTCAAATCAAATCAATAAGAGTATTTACCTTGTGTATTAGTTGAATATTTTTTTATATCTAACATAAAAAAAGGCAATTCAGCTTCAAGAAATAAACGTTCACCCAAAAGATTTGAATCTATTGGATGACCCTGGAATGATTCCACATTATTAAAAATAACTAATAAAAATAATGAAAATCATACTTCAATAAGACTTTTAATAACAACATCGAAGAAAACATACCATCGTTGAGCATAATAACTATAAAAATAAGAAAAAAACTGATAATATGATTAACCTAATGTTGGAGGACATACTTTTGAATCATTCCTGACCAAAATTTATTTGCATAATCATACAAACCTAATGTATAATTATTTCCCCATATTGATACTTGAAGTTTAGCATTGAAATTATAAAAATGAATATTTTCTTCTGTTTGTGCAAATTGTAATGCATCTTGAATCCAATTTCCTAATAAAAACCGACGATCAGAAGCTAATACTAATTCAGTATCTGCTAAGATATCAACAAGAATAGCTGCTTGATTACTAAAAATATATCAATCTATTTCAAATACGACAAAAAAAGAAGTTTTTTTTTCTAACAGACCCAACACCATAAAGATCACTTTGATTATAAGCTGACATAAATTGAGTATAAACACTAACAAATTTATATTGAAGAACTTCTTTAGTTATATCAACTAAATCATATCGAAATAAATCTGAATCAAGTTCATTTGATGCATCGACTAATAATTCCCATGCTAAGAATAATGATTTCATATCAAAATTGACCTATGAACGATTTTCAATCAAGAAATCGTATTTAAAATGGTCACAAAACTTACATCTTGTTCTCTGTTAAGTCTCGGTCTACTTAGCATTATTGAGCGATCACCATAAAGATTTTTCCGATAAACTGAATTTCCTAATAATTGCCATGCGTATAATGCTGAACTAGGTACTGGACGATCACCTGTATATCGACGCATAACGAAACCAATGAGCCTAATATATCAAATCTTTATTTTGAAAAAAAAAGAAAAAAATTGAATAAAAATTACCAATCGTTCAATTCGATATCATTTAATGGATTGCGCCATGATTGTTCGAGAGCAAATTCATACATAATTTCATTTTGATTAATACCTTCCATTGTAATACCAACTCCAATCATATGGTTACCGGAAAAAGTTCGTGCTGCTTGTGGACCCTAACGTCATTTAAAAAAGATTGTTTTTGACTGAAGAAAATTTTTATCTACATTAGTAACATTGACAAGTGAACCAAATAGAAAATTATTTCCACCAAAATCATGCAACATGTTCCATATATAATAATGTCCATAAAACGACTCAAAACGTGAATATTGTGGAATAGCTTCAGAAAATAGATCGAGTAGAATTAAATGACCCTAAATTCAACTTATATATATCTCTTTTTAACGAAAAAAACAAAACTATTCCTACTATTGGAACTTTACTAAGATAACTTTTGACTCGATCAGCTGTCCAAAAATTTGATAGAAATAACCAAGCTTGCATTACCCTTTATCATAAATACAAGAAATAAATATGTTATTAATCACAAAATTCTACCATATAGCATCTGGATCAACTGTTTGCATGACTTGAATAATACCTGCGTTAACATCGGCCAAATATTCAAGATCACTGAACGAAGTTTGTGTAATTAATATCCATATCGATAAAGATAAACTTACCTAATCGGTGGTGTCATCTCATTGAATAAATCACAAGCGTAATAATGAGCAGTCAAATTGAGCAATGTTATTGTCTATTATGAAATATTATTACATACTTATGTATATGCTCTGTCAATAATTTGGAGGTAAACTGCAGTACTAACAGTCATTTCGTCATCAACGAACTATGAAAGATTTCATGGTGAAATTTGAACCTTACTATTATTTTTTCTTTAGAGTAACCATTATATAAGATTCATTAAATGATATGTGAGAAGTGTCAGAAAGTATACTCGTAAAGTGAGAAAAGTCTTTTGATAGACCAGTCTAGCATACATAGACTAATACTTGTACCACTCATAAAAAAATCAGACTAGTTCTATCAATGCTACAATGCATGATAAGCGAATTGAAAAAAATTAATGATCGTTTTTTTTTGTTAGAGAAACTATTGAATAATTCTAGCTGATTTAGAGAGTTATTGTCAGAATTTAAAAAACAATAGAATTCATCTATCTTGTCTAATTGACATACTTCATTCAATAATTGGACTCCGACTTTTTGAAAAAATGGATCAGTAGGATCAAGATATGGTAAACTAAAATATATAATTTGTTTTCTGTCAATAAATATTATGTGATGAAGTTTGAAAACAAACCAAGATTCATTGCAATCAAACCCAGCCCAATTTGACGAATAATGAAACTTTGCTGAAGGAAAACGTCTAAAAAAAATAATGAGATTAATTCCTTCTCAGCATTTAAAAGTGTGTATAACTCATCGTTAAAATTAATATTCAGGCAGAAATAAGGAGAGCAATAAGCTCTTGTTCTTTACTCACGATGGTGCTGTTTGAGGCATAAAACCAGTAAAAGCAGGTAAAACTGGTATCATTCCAATATCTGTCATTCGCTGAATAATTTGTTTAGCAAGTTGGAATTGTGATTGATGCCAACTGTTTGACAGAGGACCCGCATGTTTTTGAAGATTGCCCATACGAAACCTTTTTTTTCTTGTAGCATATAAATGAACAATTCGAAAAATGAACTTTTCTTACCATGCTAAAAATGCAGGACCAGTAAAATAATTATCAAGTTCTGATTGTGGAAAACCCATTCGCAGAAATACCTAAATAAAACAAATAAACAAACAATAACTCGAGTATGAATTTAAAATCTGAACTTTATTGTATATATATTCCATTCCAGTTGTTGCATAGACTAAATTAATACCATTCATAGCCATCCAATCAATTTCCTGTTCCCATCTTTATACAAAAACAAAAATCTATTAAGAAAATAATAAAGTAGATTTTTTACCTTGAAAAATTCCAAAAGACAGCTGAATAACTAAATGTACATGGATTTCCATACCAACGATATAAATCATTAGCGACGATTCGAATAGGCTTAGTTATTGGAAATAATGTTCTATCAGATATTCGAATATTTTTTCCGGACCAATAGACTATTGAAAAGAAAATTATTTCAAAATTGAATTTGATATTATATCATACCTGAACTATCTGCTATATATTTCAAATAATAATTAAATGCCCAAGCAGCAGCAACACCTGTTGATGCTGATATCAATATTGAACCTGGTGCTGATCCATTAGATAATTCAAAAACATCTTTGCCATTGACAGCCAAGTCAGCATTAATTGAAATTTGAAAAAGACTGGCAGCTGGAGCACCATCGAGCACTCGTGATATTAAATCAGAAATAGCTTTTGACGAAGATGCTAGAGAAACAATCGGTTTTGGCCATTTGATACCATTGACAATTCCATGTGATTCTTCAATAAAATACAAAAAAAAATATTTAAACTCGCACGACGATTTATTTAGACATAAGATTTTAGATATGGGTATGGATGTTCTCATGAAATCTTGAAGGATCTGGCAAGAATCAGTTGTCATATTGATCGACCCGTGATCACCGTCATCGCTACTATTTCTTGATGAATCTTTATTTTAGTAAAAAGCAAATAGATTTATCAAGCTTTTCGTGTGGTACACTCTTGTGAAAGCTATCAAGAAAATCACGTCTTCTCATCTATCTATTCCTTTTGTTTTCCCAATAAACAGAACATTATTTGCATATATCTTCAAAAACTACTTTGAAATGAAGTAAAACTTAATCTTTTTCATAAATATATTTAAAATGATTGGTCATTCCCTGAAAAAAATCCATCAACTTACGGTGAATTGCTAATAAACCCACAAAACACAATAATAAAGTACGTAGCATTATCATCACCATCTAAAGAGTAAAGGTTTAGTTTATTCTTCAGTTTTTTTTCGACTCTATGAAGATATGGAATAAGATAAAAAAAGAAAGATCAACAAAAACAGACTGCAAACATTACTATAACATGATATATTTATTTCTTAAAAACATGTCTATGTTCTTTCTTTTTTTGTTTTTTGATCATACAGCATGAACTGTTTCTTCTTTATCAATTAAATGACACGTTTTGTTGTTAATTTTCATTAATAAATTGAGATTAATTGTCTATTGATTAAGAATTTCGTGCGGTGATTTTCTTTGCTGAATTGTAACTATACCTTGAAGACGATCAATTTTTGCACTTAGTTTTATTTGAAACAAAATTTGATAAAACTTGTTCAGCTTCATCTTTTGTCTATGTACACGATTGTAATGTGTTGCCATAATGTACCTATTCTTTTTGCTAAATAAACATGCTACAATCAAGTTTTGATTAAAAAAAGGAACTAAAACACCAAAATATGAACTTACATGCTTTACAAAACGAACGTTAAAATCTTCCTAACGCCTTTCTCAATCATCATTATTGATAAAAACATTCAATTGTGGACCATGTTTTGCATCATTTTGTTGTTCATTTTCATGACTTTTAAGAATATCTTTTCAATATATAAGTTTTAGAGTTTTGAAACATTATATTAATTCTCTAAAAAACAAAATTTGACATTAAAATTTTAGACGAAACGAAAAATTTATTTCTACTTGTGCTTTGGAATTTGTTCAAGATTTTTATCAAGAAATAGACGATGTAAAAAATCCGATTGTTCATTATCATATGGTATTAAGCCCAAATAAAGTACAATATATTTTAATGCTTATTTCACTTGTTTTCTGGATGTTGTTTTATTCTAATTCATAATATTTTAATTTCAAATCCTATTTCATAAAAACACCTATTAGAACAAGTTCTATGAATCACCTGTCATCAATGCTTGTTTCTAGTATATCTTGAAAGACATCATAAATAGACAAATGGTTACTTAGCATCTTAACTGAACACATGCGACATCAAGATCAATAACCAGTTCTAAGAAAATGTTGTCGTGAATGACATAAAATGGCTTTATGACCAAGATTTTTGTTCTGTATGCTTGAAAAAGCAACGACCATTTACTATCAAAAGTCGTCCTAACGCATTATGCCGAAAACTTGCAGTAATAGATCGTTTTCGATTCTTTGACCGTGCACGCTCATTTTCAACAAAAATCTTCAAATAATCAATTAAAAATAAAGATGTTTGTTTTTGTTTTTGCATTAATCATTCTTACTTTGCCTGTTGTAATAGTAGGAAGTGTTTCAATTAATTTAGATTTTGTATTTAAATCTGGTGTTTTATTAACAAGATCATTAGGTTTCTGTATCATTTTTGTAATTGCTTGTTTTAATTGACTACGATGTTTCGATAATATTACAATATATTCATTCATTTATTTCCATTGTTTTGCTCCATAACAATATTTTACAATAGCAACAGGAATTTTTTTTTTATTGTGAAATAAGTTATAGTATGAGTTTGTTTTTCAAGTGGTAATAATCGATTGAGAATTTCTTTTAGTTTAGTTCCATCAATTTTTAAATCGATTATTTAATTTACTTTCATAAATTCATCACATTCTTTAAGTTTTTGATCGACAACAGATGAGTAATCGATTTTCATTGTAACAAGTCTATCATTCTCACCCATGATAATATTCTAGTTTTGATCAAATATCTGAAATATAATCGATTGTCAATTTAAAAAGTCGCTGTAAAATTCATTCGATTGATAGATACAGTTTTTTTTTCTTGACCCATACAGAAAAGTTTCTATTCGAAAATATGTATACCAATGAAACATTCAGCAAAAGGAATATATGAGAGGTAGCTGTCGCATCAGTCGAAGTATATCAACATTCCAGAATTGATTTCAATTGTTTATTACTGATAGAAAAATAATGCATCAACTATGAGAACCTCCAATGCATATCCCAAATTCGAACAAATTTTTAAAAGATATAGGAAATTTTATTTTCTCTTAAGAATTTTTTCAATTAATGTGTATATGTTTTCATATGATTCAGTGGAGAGAATTCCGCAAAATCGAGTGATGAAAAAAAAAACCATCGTACTATTTTGAAAACTAAAAAATGTTATTAGCAGTAGTTTATAAGTAATTGTATCTGGCATTATTAGAAACATACTTTTAATAAGAATAGCGGTTCAAGAATAAGCTTAAGTCTAAGCAACTAAAAAAAAAACGACACTTGACTTTACTATTCAACTTTGCAAAGTTCGCTATACTTAAGGAATAGAAAGTATCCCTTGCCATTCAAAACATACTTGTTATCATGTTGGATCTTTTAGAATTCCAAACGAACGAGCATAAAATATATACGGTTTTCATGAACACAGTATTCTTTCTAAGATAATAGGACGTGAAGGAGTTGTTGAGATTCATTACAATTTAATTAAGATTTATATCATATACACCAAATTTTTCAGAAATTATTACGTTCTTTTTCCCGGTGAATCATCGGACCACTCTGAATATATGATGTTCTCCAATTATGAAGATATTTCATAGATATCTATACTGAATTCAGTTGAATTTTAAAGATTCTCATTTCATTTTAAAATGAAATGTTTTTTTTTGTGGAGTAAAATCCAATAGATCATGATATGAAATAAGTTGCTTTTTCTTATTAGGAACAGGGCTTCTAATATCGACAAATGCAGTAACTTGCAAATTAATGCTAATTATTCTTTTGGTTTGCAAAATATTTCGATGACTTTTATATCTTTTGATTTGATAGACTTTTCTGCATTGAATTAATATAACAACATCTATAGATTAAGACTCCTTCTCCACCCTCAAAAATCAATTTTGGACTAGATTCAGTCAAATCGTATGAAATTTGCAATTGATGTTGAAACTGTAGTGAAGAGCCTCTACTAAAATTTCTAGTCATATAACATGACTTTTTCATTAAATATTCAATGAACACGACTGAGAAAGCTCACTTGACCACTAAACCTTCTCTGTGGATCCTCATTCTATATATTTCATTTTGTGCCTTTTTGTTTGAAAGTGTGTATCAGACTGCAATTCTTGGTAGCATCCTATTATTTTAAACTGTTACTTTTTATGCAAAAAAAATGAAAAGTTCAGTATCTCGAAACACTCAAAAGATGATGATCGATTTATAGAAGTGCTTGTTTCATATAATAATAGAAAATCTCAGTTGAAAAAATCTGTTAGAATTTTGGCATGCACGATCAGAAAAATATCAACACAGAAAAAAAGCATCTTTTCAAGCAGAGAATGACGAAAATTATCCGTAAAAATCACGTACTTGTTATTCCACCATGCTGTTATCTTAATTTCGTTGTTCTGACAAAAATAGACTTTTTTGATGATGATGAGGTATTAATTGAAAAGTCTGCTAGAATTAAAGACATTGACCATATATAAAATTGAGTAAATCTAGTATGTATTTTACAGTAGAATGTTTAACACTTCGAACTTTATAAATATAATGAAGAATTCATTAAAACATCTTGATATTTACTATATCTGACAATTAGCAGCTGTGTAGTATAATTCATATAATATCTCAATTGTTCTTATTATTTCCGGTGAACAAATCAGTTAATTTTTGAATTATTTATCTTGGAAATCCTTTCTACTATTCCTAGTTACCTTAACCGATTCAAATCATTTTAATCACATGAAAGAGATTATTTGTTCATCAAAAGAAAAAGTTACAGTTATGACACATTTTCATGTCAATCGATGCAAATAGAAGATCGACAACAAAGTATAGTATAACATGTAAAAAGCATATAATAACACTGAAGTGTGAATTATGATGCTCTATTTTATTCAAAAATCTGATCTACAAATAATATGACTCTATTATTAGAAAAGAGTTCAAACAAACAATGTATTACAATAAACGATGTGCTGATAGTTATGAATATCTCTTATCAATGAGCACGTACGAGATTTATATTGATCAAGCACCCATATTGTCTGCTGTTTCATAGACAAAACGTGTTGATCATCGATCATCGTTTCTTTTTATATAAAGACATGACGCTGAAAAAGAGCAACATATCATTCAACTGCACAAGAAATAAGAAAGAAAAAAAACATAACCAACGAATCACACTCTTTCTCTCATTATCTTCAATCTACTAGTTAATTCATACATTTCATTAGATGAAGATGAATATATTTCTGTTTCTACAATTTGTAACTGTATATGCTTTATCGCTTTCGAAAAAGGTTCCAATATTAACAAGAACTGATCATCATGTATTTGCTAATGTTAAAATTTATTCAAATTTTGCTGAAATAATTCAACCACTAGGTAAATTGCCACTTGAATTTTCTGCTGAAGATTGGTCAGATATACGTTCTGATTCAATTACTCTTGTTGGTACAAACGTTACCATCACACAACAAACAATAACTGAAAAGAAACATCCACTTAATAATCTTCAAGTTTATGTTCGTTCTCCATCATCATCAAATACAGAAACCAAATTTCTTCAAGCAACAATGATTGATGAAAATCGAAATCTAGTTAAACTTATTGATAAAGATATTAGTAAAGAAGCAATTTATCTTACTGTTCAACCTGATCATATTGTTTATAATCATGAACCATCTCAATCAAAATATTATGTTAATTTTACATATGATACAACAGATGCTGTTTATCTCAGCTATCTTCGTTCGAATCTTAATTGGAAAACACGATATCAATTAAATTTATTTGAAGAATCAAGACAAGCAATTATAATTGCAATGGCTGATATTCGAAATGATGGAAAATCAAAAGTTGATATTGAATATGGTGAACTTGTTGGTGGTGAAATTAATTTACGTATGTTTGAACAACATCGATCAGAAAGATATGAAATTCGAGAACATGCTGTTATGTATGCACCAGCAAATGCTCATTTTTCAACAACACCATCTCCACCAATAGTTTCACGAGGTGAAGAAATAGCTGGTTTACATGTATTTACAATAAATCAACCATTTTCAATTGATGGAAAAACAAATTATCTTTTACCAATGTTTCGTCCACAAGTATCAGTTGAACGTTATGGATTAATTCGAAAATCATTTTTTGGTGCTGCTACAAATTCAAATGGTAAAGCTCAACGTTCATATCGTTTATCATCAGATCGTTTTCTTTCTCGTGGAAATTGTATTATACGTGAATATGATCGTCTTGTTGGAGAAACATTATTACCTGATTTAGCTGCAAAAGATAAACATGATTTTTCTGTTGGACAAGATTCTGATATTATTTATAAAGAAAATATTACTTTAATATCTTCACGTACTTATAATGAGACTATTCGACCAGCAAGTAAAGAATTCGAGGAACGAACACAATCGATTTATTTTATTAATTTATTATTAAAAAATCTTAAGAAAAATCGTTCAGTCAATATTGAATATAAACAAGAAATTTATGCTCGATCAATAAAATTAATAGCAAATAATGCAGGATTCACTCGGGATGGATCAATTATTAAATTAACAACAACATTATCAGCTGATGATGAAAAACTTTTTTCCTATAAGATTGAAATTATTCATTGAGTTTATCAATTTTCATTTTTTTTTGTTTTTTTATTGTATGTCTTGTTATCGTTTATTTACTCATTGTAAGCAACAAAATTAGAATTAAAAACTAAAAAATATGTATCTAGAATCAAATAAGATTCTCTTGGAAGTGTATTAAGCTATTAAAAGAATTGACATGACTGACGATAAAATGTTGAAAGCGGCGTTATCGAATATCAAGTATTATACTGTATGAAATTTATGAATTTACTATGAACATTGTTTCACATTTGTAAGGATAAACAAATATCAAAAATAAAAAGTAAACAGTAGAAATCAATAAAAAAATAAATTATAGAAAATCATCATTCTATACAATTGCTTGTTCTATTCGATATGGAAAAAGTAATATACATTTGTTGTTTATTTTATCATCGCTCGCAAAACAACGATGCTTCCACATCAGATGTTTAGCTTTCTTCCGCGTAATTTTGTTTCCTACTTTAATGTTGCATAGAACGATAAGTCCAACGAATTATTTTTTACATTTCAAAGTATTATAGCCTGTAAGTTGTTCATTGCTGCTTACAAGAGAAAGTATAATAGGTGATGATAAGAAGAAGCAAGAAAACGAAAAAGAGTAAAGTAGTATATTTTAATTCTTTTTCCAAGGAAAAACATTATTTTTATAAAAAAATAAATCGTCATGTAACAGTGTGCAAGAAATTTAATTAAATTGATCATTTATTCTTTTACCAAAATAATCCTAAAAGTAAATACTATTTTTCGAAAACTCAAAAACATCATGGCATTTCTGTTTTGTCAGCTCTTCTTGAGTTGTGTCAAAAGAAAAGGAAAGATCCTAGAGTTAAAAAAAAACCCTTTGAATATTTAGATTAAAATATATTGTCATGTTAGTTTTGAATCTGCTCAAATCCTGTTGACTTTTGTATAAGACAAATAGATTTTCATTAACATCACATCAAGAAAAATAATAAATTCTATTAGAAAGATATCTAACAGTTAAATCTAACCAAAAGAGGTCTATGTCATCTTCTATATTTCGCGTATTCTGATAATTGCGATCAAATCAATACTCATTTGTCCATATGACCAAAATATGATGCGATATTTACATAAGGTATATCAATAATGTATTAGCAGTTAATGTAGATAAATTGATGCCAAACAAATAGGGATAAGAAAATAATCCGAAAGACGTTCATTTTATTTTTGATTATAATGTAAAAAAAACGATCATCATATTATATTTCATACAAAAGAAGATTTATATAAAAATAGAAACTACTTTAATTGTTTTTGACGTGCTCTTTTTAATGAAAAAAATACTTGCTTTATTTGTTGAATATTAGTAGATGTTGATAATTTATTAAGAAATTGTCGAATACCAATGTAATTACTAACATGATTTAAATCAATTTCATCACACAATTGTTTAAATAAAGAATTCGACGTTAAATATTGTAATTGATCATAAGTTAATTGAAAATTTGGTGGATGATAAGGATTATTCAATGAAAAAGGAACTATGTTTTTTGCTGGAAATTGTTTCAAAATAAATAATTGAACATTTAACTAAACAAATATAAAAGATGAAATATTATGAATAAAAACAAAAATACTTCTTGAGAATTAAATAATTCATTTATTTGATGATATTGCGTTAATTTTCGCCATCGATTTTGTAATGTATAACATGACCGTCCAGGAAATAATGGTTGAATTTGAGACCAGCGAGCTAGAATATATTCAATATAGTATCAATAATTGATGAATACAGAATTGGACAATAGGGCTGTTTCGTGTTCTGTAGAGGAGAATGAGAGTTAGATTTTTGTCTTGTGCAATCGTTCAACAAGATAGGACAAGCTGTACAATGTGGTTGTGTTTTTACAGAAATGTTTCTTTATATTTTTTGCCGATACTAACAATGAGTTGTACTCGGAATAGAGAAAAGCTCAAAGTTTCAGTTCATTCAGAAAATAAAACAAAGAAAGAATCATCAGCAACATCACCGTTTTTATGGAACATATTTTTATTTCCAGCTAAACTAGATGACAATAATGAAAAGAAGCAAATCTTTTCAAACATTTAATTATTCGGCTAAAAGTGATAATTGATCGATCGAGTACTTGATCATCGACACAATCTATTCTAGCTGAATAAAGGTGCAAAACATCCTTAAACATAAATTAAGAAGATATTAATATCTTTGCCGGGTAGGGCAGGACAGAAAAAGTTGTTGTGTACTCTGTTCTGATCTCAACGAAACATTTTAGACTTTGATTCAAATTTTTAGGCGTATCTTAAAACAGCAAAGCCTTTTTAGAATAAAAGACTTTTGATCAACTCAATATCAATAGAATTTCTTCATGGTTGTATTCTTGTTCTTGGTGCTGCCTACTTTTTGTTCTTAACTTATTTTTCTTTCTAATGCGAATAATATTTGAGGAAGAAAAATTGTTGATTGAACTCAGTCAAAACTTTTTTCGATCAAGTCTTGATTGTTTTTAGACTGGTATCATTATTTATTAACACTGATTATATAGATTGCCCATGCTACGTCAATTGTTCCCATATTAATAAACATGACATAGTACTAGCTATTTCAGTAGTGTAAAAGACTTGAAAAATGAATTTAAACTGGGAAATATTGCATAGGAATCGAAATCTCGAAAGTGTTAGAAACTTTTCTATTACTAAGTACCATTTTTAAGTTGATGTTGTTCAATTAATAATTGATCTTCTTTAGATTCAAATTCTGCTTTGATATTTTTTCTTGTTAAATGAATATATCGGTGATAACATTTTGTTTGCGAACGACCAAGTACATCACATGCAACTAAGTTCCAATTGATTGTTCCACGATTCGATTGTTTTAATACACTTCGAAGAAGAGCCTATGTTTAAGAAAGAGCAAATATAAATCAATTACTTAAATCCCATAGAGGAAAAAGGCAAGAAAGAAAATATTTTGCATCAATTCAATTTGTACTTCGTCTTCGTCTACTTGCCATGGTCCTCGTCGAACATCTGGATCAATATTACGCCATTCACGGCGTACTGTCGATAGACTGCAGCCCATTTTATAAGCAACTTTAGTAAAATAGAATAAAGAAAATGAATTTTGTAATTTTATCTTGATTACTTTTATTTAATGGAATATAATTTTCATGACGATACTCTTTAATAACTTGTTTTAATTCATTGATTTGTTCTTTTGAAAACTTTCTGCAAAAATAACTAATAGAATACAAGCAGTTTATTCAAAATAAATAAACTTACATCTTATTCAAACGAGTATTCTCCAAAAACATATAACGATTTGCACACATATATGGTGAACGTTGAGGCTAAAAGAGGCAATAAATAAGATGACCTTGTAATTCATATTAAGGACTAAAACATATATAATTATGATATCATCTAAATAGAAAGTACGTAATGTTTGTGCAGTTATTATTCAGAAGAGATAAATATTCACAACGCAATAGTTTCTCTTCTCTATGTCGGTTCAGAACACTTAGCCTAATGCTGGTCGTTTCCCACATGGAAATAGGATATACATTGTGTCAAAATAGTTATATAGAACTATAGAAGCCGTATTAAGAATAGCAATATCGCAATCAAATCTGAGAAAAGTCAAACAGTTCCTTCTTCGTTCAAACTATGACAAATATATTGTGTCATGAACGAAAAAAGACAGAAGTTTATGCTGTGAAGCATTCACATTCTCCTTATATGAAACTTTTTTATTTTTAAAATACGATCTTCTTTTCATCGTGCATGTACATAACAGAAAAACATGTTCATAAAATGTAATTTCATCATATTTTGCAAGTAGGTTACATAAAGTTCGCAATAGCCGCTTTTTTTCGATTAGGTGTTTTCTATCGATTTTGTTCGAGAACTCCATTAGGTCTTGGTAGACTCGATCGGGGATATGACGTTCTATGTGTCTTTTTGTAGTACCGATACTCTCAAAATATAAGAATTATCTGTTATGTCAGTATATGTTCACTACTTATTTCGTCACAATCACTATATCTAGATGTCGATCAAGTGCATCAGAACTCAAAAACCTTTTTTTTCTTGAATATTACACAACGAGCAAAAGTTTTAAATATTATAAAGGCTAATAAGCACATAAAAATGAGTTTGAGAATAAAAAGCATATAGACAAACAATATCTGAAAGAAATACTTTATTGTAAGGTTTGAATAGATTTTTTCTCAAAAATAGGAAAATACACTTTACAATGGAATTTCGACGCGTCTAATATGGTTTGTCTAGAACAAAAACGCCAGCGTTCATCCTTTACTGTTTATGTGCGAAAGCCCTGCATGAATATTAAATAGTACGTTGACTTGAACTCATATGGTTGATTTCAACACTTATTTCCGTAGAATTTCTACCGAAAAAGGGAAATAACGTCAGAATACGGTGAACATAGTCATATTTGCCAATCGGCTCACTCCACTATGATTGACTCCAATTAGTACTCTAAAAATCTCCCCAGTCGATCAGAGATGCTATTCTTACTCGTATTTTTTAGTTTTCTGCTACAGACCAAGTTTAAGTCAATCAATGGAGAATAAAATAAGAATTAAAAATTACGTTGATCAAAGAAAATGTTTTGGTGATATGAAAACAATAATATCCGTAATGGTACTTACAAAATTAAAAGCAATGACTTTCCATTGATCAGCATGTGCACCATATATTTGAACTGTATTTATCAGCAATTGATCCTCTTCCAAAGACCAATTTTGATTACAACTAATAACTGGTAAGCAAAGTTGTTGCCAAGCATGCTGACAACGTTGTTCTGTATATTGATTATTCATCTAATACAATAAGAAAAGCCATTTCAAATTAAGTCAAAATGAAAAATATTTTTTTAACCAATATTTCACATATATTTGTCCAATCAATAGATCTATCTACATTTTCTTCTTGAATTAGTTCTCGATTGGATAAAGTTCTAAAGAAAATATATAAAAATACTAAATTCAAAAGAAAAAGAAAAATTTTACCGTAAATCATCAAGCATTTTTTTAGCAATTTGAAGTTCTTCACTAACAATATTTATATCACGTGTTGATGTTTGCAGAATTTCAATTCTAAAATAAATTAATTAAAACCTTAATAAAAAGACATTTTTTACCTTCGAATTAATTCATGTTCTTTATTTTCACGAATATTTCGTGCAACACTATCAATTAATTTTTCAATTGTTTCATTTGAACCTGAATGTAATAAGAAAAAAGTTTCTTTGAATACATTTAATTGACACTGATTAACTGACTTAAACGTGCTTTTTCTTCACGTTGCATCATTCGACGAATATTTTGTATTGTTTCATTATTTGTCTAAAGAAAAAGTTCATTTTTTTATTGATAAAAAGAATTTTATTAAGTTCATTTACTGTTAAATGATTTGAAATATAATTTGTATCAATTTCAAAAACTTGTATTGGAAGAATTTCATTTATTGATTGATTAGATTTAATCGAAGTATTCTGTTAGAAAATCAAATCAATATTAAGAATTATTTATTTTAGTAGAGTTACAATAGATTGACAATGTTTTGATAATTGAAAAAGATTACGTTGATAACATAAATTAAGTGCTGTAGCAAATGTAAGAAAAGATGAATGATCAATACGATGAGGATTACTATTTAAATTTGCTACAAGATCATAATAATTCGGAGATTCGTCAATTTGTTCATTTTTTATTTGTTCTTCATTGAATAGTGTTGAAATAGCTTGTGGAAATGCTATAATCAATAGAAAACATAATTATTTAGTTTATCAATTTACATTAATAATATACATAGGTTTTCGAAACTCCGTTTTATGAGTTACAGTCAAAAATTTTCTGCTTCACGCTAAAGAAAACTTTCAGTGGAACATATTGGATCCATTCGATATCTGTATCTGATAGGTTATCTATTGAAAGTTCGAGTTCTATTCGCATAAAAGGTGTTCAATAAGTTTTGACTCGCTTAATCAATAAATTTATTATTTAAGCGGGTCAAAACTTAGTAAACACCCTTTAATCCCAATGCGATAGGATTTCTTCTCTATTTCGTAGGGTCGGAAACATCTTGTAGACCTCTATTTCTAACGAATAACCATTTTGATGCAATAAAGACAAGAATGATAGCTCAAAATTCTATCTCAATAAACTTCTTGTTGATTTTTGGTTTGAATCAAGCATTTTGAAAACAATAGCCACTAGCTTTAGTTCATTTCTTTTCGCTTAAAATCACAGATCACTCAGGCATTTTTCGAATTACGACAAAAAAATGACTAACTTCAAATAGAATGCAAGATCTATTTATTCTCTCGTTTTTATCAATCTACAATAAAGTCTTTTCTGCAATACATTCATGATCATATGCTTACCAGCATTTAATGCAATTTCAATTTCAACGTCATCAACACGAATATTCAAAGCTCGTTCAATTTTTTCAATGTCACTTTTAATAACATCAGCCATCTAAAATATAGATAAAAATGTTTTACCTCTTGTAACAGAAGCATTTATCTTTTAAAGGCTCGTATGCATTTATAATATTTTCTGTAATTGTCCAAAACGGAAACACCCAAATAACAACAAAATCTAGTAGTACAAGAATACTACATGCACGTTAAAGAAAACGATCGACAAAACCAATTATTGAATGATCAAGACAAAGCAGCTCTACCGAAGGCTATCACAACTTTTCTAGAAATGAACATAACACAACAGATGCCAATTTTGTGTTTTTTTTTCAATACTATCTTTTTTTACGCACTCCAGTCTTCATGCAAGAATGTAATCAAGGAAAATTTTTTCTCAACAAAATTTGTTAAATAATTATCCTGCGATTGATTAGATATTTTTACCGACAAATAATAGAATTTTTCTTTTAAAATTGTACTATTTTACGAAAAAGATGTCACTATTAAACGATAAATAGGCCTAAGTATGTCTTTGATGGATGAAAAGTGACAAAAGAGAAACTGCTGAGAGTTTCCACATGTGATACAAAAAAACTGAAAAGAAGTAACGTACTATTGCAACAACAAGATGGAAAAAAACAGAAAACAGACAAAAATGACATTATTTGTACCGTATTATCAAATCTAAATAAGAGAGTGTTCTTCTTTTATTTTTAGTATTTGCTCATTTTATCCTACTGTTTTCAAATGTAGATCGATTGATTATGATTACATTTTGTAGAAAATATTGATATCTTCATAGATAGAGATTTAAATATTTTTGTATTAGAAAACGTATATTTGTCAACGTAGGTCATTTTGAAAGGAATATGTAGACTTCAATATAGAAATAATAAATTTTTGGAGGATAAAACTGATAGATTATGGTCAAAATACATTAAAAATATTCATCTTGTTTCGAAACTTGACTTGATCGATCTTTGATACGCTGTCACATTCTTCGCCTGACTCTATTTTTGAACATTCTGTTGTTTACATCTTCCATTGATCGAAGATTATGATCTCCTGCTTTATTACTGTCATATAATAAATGCAATGTTGTCACAAGCACGTTTCAATATATTAGTATGGCACTTATCCATTTCTTGCACAATCAAAGCGTCTAATAAACTTGATGTTTGTATTTATTTACCTTTTAACATAAATTTCATGCAGTTATGCATTTGTCATTTCTTATGTAAAGTCATCTCTATATTTAATTGCTCAGTATTTTACAATAAATACTCAGTGAGTTTTTATTGCACGTTCAGCAGTTTTTGCTGAGTCAGAAATTAGTTTTACCATGGTAAATAATTGGAAAGGCTAGGCAATTTAGTGAAAAGGTGAAGCATTTAAGGGTGGAGGTATCGATCACTTTACTGGCAGCATTTACAATTGCAGTCACAGCTCTCAAAGCCAGTCAAGATCCACACCCTAATTGACTTTTCCATTTGATAAAACGCATTCTGCTGTGGATTATCTCCTAGTTTCTTGACGGTTTTTTTTCATTAACATGAGTATATGTCGATCTTCTTTATGCGGTGATCAACTTCTTTCTTTCTCGACCAGAACGGTTTTCTAATGGTAAATTTAATTCGTGGTTCTTTTTTTTGCGATATTACAGATGCAACCGTTCCAAACGCCTATCTTATTTCGAATATTTTTATATGCAAAAATCGACTTGTGAAAATGTAAGAACTTTGATTTTTTGACATCTTGTGACTTGGACGTGGGTGTGGCAGAGCCGTATTTGGGGGAAGGCATGGGGGATCAATCCCTCCCAACATGCTTAAATACCTGAAGGAGATACGGGTTTATTATTTTTCGCAAGTAAAAAATTATCTTTTTTCCATAGTGATCCGCCCCCCTCCCTTAAGAAAATTTCTGGATACGTTGCTGGGGTGTGGGTGTTGGTGGGCGCGAGTTTGGGTGTGGATGTGTGTAGGGGTGGGGGTGCGTGGGTGTGTGGGTGTGGGTGCGGGCGTGGGTGTGGGTGTGTTAGGAAAAATACCCACACCCATACTCGTATCCACAGCCACACACCCACACGCTCACGCACACACCCTTCATGAAACTAGTGATCCATCATCATGCAGAGAATTCTGATGCTATCATTGCATCTGCTGATTCCTTTTTTAGCCGATGTGAAACGGGAGATGAAGGACTATGTACCTGAAAAAACTTTAAATACTGATCAGGTTGGCCTGAAACTTGACCTTCAATCGACTAGAACACTCTAGTATGAGGATGAAAATGTTACGTTGGCTCGTGCGAGATCAAAAAATGCCACAGCGCACTCTTAAACTATTCAAAAAATGATATCTCTTGCTGGAAAACTTGTCGTTTCTGTTTTTCTGTGCTTGTAGGAGTCAAAGCAGAAGATGAGTGACAGTGACTTGACCGACTTCATGTTTCTTGTAGAATAAAACGGTATATCCTTTATTAGATATCAAAAACACATTTTTTTCTGCTCCGGACATTGTTATTACATGCAGTTCTCTAGAGAAGCTCACCATCTCATTGGTGGAATACTGGAGGAATCACGTTCTTCGCCCGTTTCCTCCAGCGAACTTTCTCTTGCTCTCGGTTTATTGGACTGATCAATGAAATTCAACTGTATACTCTAGCTTCAAAGGATGTAAAAGGCTAGAAATACCTGCTCATACTTCATCGCGCATTCAACCACTCGATGTTTATTTCAACAGACAATCGAAATTGATTGCTCGGCGTATTTTCGATCATAGTCAACTCGATGATATTGCCATTAACTTATCTGAACGAAACAAGGTAATACGCTTAAATTCTCTAATTCACAACCAGCTGTCCTCATCTCTGCTTATATCTATGATAAAGTATTCATGGTTCACAGCAGGTGGCGTCGATGAACATCCAGGAGATTTCGAGTCCATCAACAAAATTTTTTTTAATGTCGATGGTGGCTTCTGTCAGCAGTCGAGCTGTCACTTACTGCCCTTTATTCAATGCAGTTAATGTCATAAATATCTTTGCTTTCAGCATTTTTTCGAAGCTCATTGCTATGATACATAAATATTTTCTATCGATCTCCTTGATCGCAACATTTCGAATATAACTAGTAGTACAAAAATAATTCAATGTGTGACCGCTGTCATTTATGAAGAAGACTGATGTGGACGGTAACAATAACATAGTTTATCGGAAAACTTTTCACGTGCAACACGTTTTCGTTCGTGGTATGAAGCAGTGATAAGTGTTCGAAAACGCTGTGTTAGCCAAGAACTTGAAAATTCAATATCTCAAGACAGGAAACCCGTAGGACTAAATTCTTTTAGGATTATTTTTGTCTAGAAGTCCTCTCGAGATTCCCAAAATATAAGCTCAAAAGCTATGAATAACTTTGAATGGTTCCTTCGTAAGCCTGGTGCATACCTAACGAGGGAACGTTCCCAAGTGATTAAAAGCTTTTGAGCTCATATGTTGCCCATTAGGTAGGGAACCACTAGATTAGAGAAACCTCCAAAGGATTCGTGCCCATATTGAGATTTGACAGAGATATCGAATTTTTAGTGGATTTTTCCTGTGGGACCCTAGTTCTACAGCAAAATCATATTTTCGAATTTCGACCTGAAACTTTGCCCAAATAAAGGCTTCGATTAGAGTAGCTTATATAGAAAATTTCAGAATTTTTGAACATTGCATTTTCAAGGTATCAATTTTTGAAAATATAGGCACTTTTCTATAGATAACATGGATACTTTGAAAGATTGATACCTTGGAGATGCAATGTCCCAAAATTCTGAAATTTTTTATACAAGCTACTCTGATCGAGCCCTTCATGTGGGCAAAGTTTCAGGTCGAAATTCGAAAATATGATTTTGCTGTAGAACTAGGGTCCAGCAGGAAAAATCCACTAAAAATTCGATATCTCTGTCAAATCTCAATATGGGCACGAATCATTTGGAGGTTTCTCTAATCTAGTGGTCCCCTACCTAATGGGCAACATATGAGCTCAAAAGCTTTTAATCACTTGGGAACGTTCCCTCGTAAGTAGATCACATACTATGGGCTATTTAATTTCAGTCTGAATTTATCAAATAAAAAT
>CAJNOP010000943.1:59204-69895 GCA_905250075.1 Rotaria sp. Silwood1 | reverse complement strand
CAGTAGTGTCAAACTTGAAACTTAAATTCAATTATTCAACCATTCGTTCAACAATTTAAGTAGTCAACTTTTCAATTAGTTAACACCTAAAATACCACCAGAATCACCTAACATCAACAGGTATTGTCCGGAATTCTACAGAGATTCTCCAGAATGCTACAAGCATTAAGTACATGAGTTGCAGCTTCTCGGGCGCACTTCGCGCTCTAATGCCACAACACTGAAATAAAAGATGTGTTAGATGGGACAAAGCGCTTCCCCACTGAGTATTCATAGAACACTTGAGAAGTAAAAATTGAATAGGTGAAAACTTGAATAGCTGAATAGTTGAAAGCTTGAATAGTTAAATAGCTGAATAATTGAATATTTGAATAGGTGAATAGTTGAATTCAAGTTTTAAGTAATACATATATGAAGTTCTACTGAAGACGTCAAAAGAAGGCTGTCATAAAGATTCTCAAAACTTCAATAATACAACCCTTGTCGTCCGAACTGGTCCAAAACCGACGGTTAAGCGTAGTTCTCCAGGTGAATGTTTTCTCATATCACAGAGGGTGAATATTTTTAAACCCTTGCAAAATCGTTAGAATTACGTTGTAATCATCGCTCTTCATAAATGCAAGCATGCTGAAGCCACCGGTACCAGCCATATCTGATATATTCGCTTAGTTTGCGAGTTTAGGAGCGTTCTCAGATTTTTTTAATTTTCTCTTTCTTTATTCTTTTTGTAGAAAGTCTGTCATGGCAGCCAACCTACACATGTAACCATCATTTAATACCTGAATTTTTCAAATTTTCATGAACTACGATTTTTTGAGTACTCACTAGCCGATTACTTTCACTAGGGTGATGAAATCATTATTCTACCAACTGATTATTGAAGAGCATTCGAATATTTTCATTCTCGATCAATCCATGCCTTTAGATCTCCATAAGGTATTCACTATTTTAACCTCAAGTGTATATATGATAACTATTTTACATGATGAAAAGAATCATATCAGAATATCGAATACCAATAATGATTCTTCTAATTGTAATGATTTACTTAGACAGCAGCTTTTAGATTTTCACAAACAGTACAATGCCTGCATCATAAGTACCGTTTTTAGAAATAATGAAAAAAGTTTTCGTATATATCAAAGTTTGTTCAAAATTAGGGGATTAACCTCGTTTTCAACTTTTTCTATTGCACAGGCATGTATATGTATATATACTTGGCCATTGAAAATTTCCTCGTTGTGGTTGATAGCAAATTTTCGTAAGCTTTATTTATAGAAGCTCTACGACGAAATATGACTACTAATGTTTCTTTGACTGGTTTTTTCACATCTATATATATATTGTTCAGTGTCTGTGTGTTTCTCTGTGCCGGGTCAAAGGTTAAAAATCAAATAAGGCTATAAGGGAAAAGCGCCCAGGGCTACTATATTGGAATGCTCATAGGTCTTCATGGGCTATTATATGGAGGTACCCAGAGCCCTCAAGGCCGACTATATGGGGTACCCATAGGTTCTCAAGGGAGTAAGGCAGTAAGGGAATAGGTAATAAGGGGTAAAGCAATAAGGAGATAAGGCTACAAGAGGTACAAGGAATATAAGGCTATAAGGCCGAAGGCTACCTGAACTATAAAAATATGTGCGGTATGAGAGTACCAGGTCGTATGAATATCTATCTATATACATAATATCGGGTGTCTGTATGTCTGTTACTGGATGAAAAGTTAAAAGTCTCAGGTCATACGTTAAAGGAGGAAACAGCCGTACAGTATGCACGGGTTCTCGCTAGTATAAAAGAAAAATCTTCATCTTATTTCTTCTTTTCTTTTTAGTTCATTCTATTTGTTGACTAGCTATTAATAATAGATCAATGTTGCCATCACATGAAGCAACTCTTCTGCTCTTTCAAGTAAAGTTTCAAACTTATGTAGAACTTAATTACAATATATTGTTTAATTTGTACTAGTTTCTAACCCTTTGCGGTGTTGATGATTCAAATAAATTTCTAAATCGAAATGGATGGAATTTACAGGTGAGTGATTCATTTAATTAGCACTTTTCTATTGCAAATTTTAGTTTATCAGTATGTGTTTATTAAATATCTAAACGAGTAAGCAAAGAATAGGCAAAACACGACACGTAGAGGTTAGATAACGGAATGTGTCGAAATGTTTTTTATCATAACATTAAACAGACATCTATGGATTGGTGGAATCGAATAAATTGAAAATATTTTATTCAGTATTCATCTTTACCTGAGGATTTTCAATAAAGGAAACAACTTTCAATGCGCTTTTTGGAAAGTTTTTCACGCTAAACTTCCTAACCTACAACATAGGATGATATAAGAACAAAAAACTGCTCTACCAGATGTTATCGCATTGCTCTTTTTGATCATATCTAAAGAGTCTCAAAATATTTCTACTGCTTAAGAATAGTTATTACAAGAAAGAATATTCTATAGAACAGAAAACAGTGAAAGACCAGTGCATTGAAACTCAGGAAACTTATGCAAAAACGTAATCACTCGAAAAGTTCTTGAATAATAACATGACCACAAATAGTATGATGAGAGAAAACACAATATGAATGAAAAGATTATAGGCTTAAAAAAATTAGTCCACGTTTGCTATGCCATCACAACTATCATAGCCGAGCGTTACTTCGACAAGTCTGAAGCGCTAGTTCCTGATTCACTCTTCAATGTTATGAACTCCGTTCTCGGTAATAATATATCAACTTTTCAACGTCGTTGTTTTTTCGATTATTATCAGTCTCTCAATGTCTTCTACCAAATGTTATACGAACCAAAGATCTTGATAATGAGTTAGTAGTTTTATGAAAACACGTAATAATAAAAAACTTAGAGAAAAATCTGACCATGCCTCATTAATTAAATACGTATCCTAGTCGTCTCCTAATCATCGTGATGTCACGCTGCTTGAAAAGGTCGAACAAATATTATGATCCCTTACAATCAACTAAGCATGTTGAAGTTTTAACCAACTTTGTTAAAGAAGTAAAAATAATGGTTTATGTGAAAGTTTGTGTTTCGCATTGGTTTTTTTTAATCTTTTTTTCGAATTATTTGTTCGAAAAGAAAGTGCAGAATAATCTTTGTTTCTACGGTATGTTATGTTTTATGGTACTGATGTGAAATTATATTTTTAAAAGTACTAGATATCGTTTCTATTAAGAAATTGATACTGTATTGAAGGTAAATAGATGTTAGTTCCAATGAAAATTAGTTTTTTTAACAGTACGTGTTGTACTTTGGCTTTTTTTGCTTGAAAATATTGAAGTTCCAAGAAATTAAAACAGAACACTTTTGAATCAGTGTCTAGTTGCCGTAAAAACAATACGGAAACTAGTGTTGCGCAAATTCAAGTCCTAATATAATTTTTCACTGTACTTCCCAAGATCTTTCTAAGCGAAAACTTTCAGATATTGCTGGTGAGCTAATGCATTATGTGTCCTGAAACGTAACCGATCGATGCAACGATTGGCTTTGCCATTTATTTTATATAGACGGTAGAATCATTCATGATTACACTTCCTCCCTTCACTCGTTCTTTGTTCAAAGTGTCTCGAATATTTTATAATCTAGAATGGAACGCGTCGACCATTCCTTCTGTACCGCATAGTCGGTATGGCTGAATAGTTATGATGTTTGACACATATTCACAAGATAGTGTGTTCGAACCTCGGCGCCATCAGACACAGAATGACCTTGGACAAGTCACTAATGGCTGTTTGTCTCGGATCACCCGTCCGATAGCACACTGTCTACGTTGATGACATACACAAGAAGTTCTTGTGGCTAGTATGTCGTTAGTCAGCATGCATGGAAAGCTTAAGCAATTAAGCGGGAGGAACTCTGAGTCAGACTAGCCTTCTGCCCAGAGCTACAACTAGTAATAGTTGTAGGAAAAATATCGGGCTTTCAAAACTGCCCTTAGACAACACTCTATGTTAAAAGGTAGCCGAAAGACAAGGTTATTCTTCTTCTTCGTCTTCCTTCTGTACCGCATTCTATCAGAAACTACTCCATACCTCGTATTTTCTATGAAACATAAGCAACATACAGAAGAACAATGATGATTATACTTATCAAGAAATATAACCTTTATTCTTTTATTTTAGCAAGCCTTCGCTGAATATTTTGACCCAAAGAGTAAGTCTTTCAAACATTTATCTTATATTTCATTCAAGCATCTGTTTAGATTCAGATTTACTTTGCACTAGCAGATCAAATTCATTGTTGACTAACCTTATTATAAATCGAGCAAAAGATCGGCATCTTGCTGATTACTATCAAGTCATCGAACAGAAAGCAACTAGGAATGAAGCAACAACCGTAGAAAATGTACGTTCCTGATTATATTGATAGAAAAAAAAAGTACGTGTCTAACAATGTAAAAATTTTCAGAACATGACTGGAATCAGAATTATGGGTGTACACAAACGAATTGCACTTGTTGCTCATAATGCAAAAAAGTCAGAACTCATCGAATGCCTTAGAAAACATCGCAATGTACTTGCTCAACACAAACTCTATGGCACAGGTACGACAGGATCGTTGATTGAGAAAGAATTCAATGTATTGGTAACAAAGTTTAATAGTGGTCCTTTGGGCGGTGATCAACAGTTAGGAGCAAAGATTGCAACGGGTGAGCTTGACATACTTATCTTTCTCATTGATCCATTAAGTGCCCATCCTCATGAAGCCGATATCGAAGCACTTGTTCGATTAGCTGAAGTATACAATATTCCTTGTGCAACCACTGCTACTTCCATTGATTTTATACTTACTTCAAAAATGATGAACGAACGTGTCATACGACAAGTTCCAGTATCTGGATACACAAAAGTGTAAAAAATCATTTAACTTAAGAAACTGTTATGGCACCCATGATGTGTCATAAAATAAATGTTGCATGATGGTCATTTTCTGTCTTTGTTTCCATACAAATATATGCTAACTATATATATTATTCTCTTCGTTCTGTTAGGTATTTTCTCTAGCGTTGTTCTTTTGCTTTCCGTCTATATTTTCGTTCTCTCTTTGATCGAACAACTCTTGTTCGTTTTCTTTCTTGATCTTAAACTAAATATTATTGCGTAGCGTAGTTATACGTAATTAGAAAGATTAATATGTTCTTGTAACTGTTAAGGTGTGTGGTGGGGGTGGGGGTGTGGGTATGGATGTGCGTGTGGGTGTGAATGTGGGTGTGGGTATTGGTGTCGGTGCGGATTATAGTATCTTTGTCAATCCATCCACATCCACACCCACACCCGACATCCACATCTACACCCACACTCATACCATAGTGCATTATTAATACTACAAATAATTACATGTGAACAGAAATTTCTCTCAAACTTTACACTTGGCAATATAGTATCACTATCGCTCTTTTCAATACACGCGAAGTATTACATTCCGAAGTTTTAAAGTACTCCCCAATAATTTGAGATTGTATTTGTATTTTGATCTTTTGTACAAATGAAACCAAAAAGTTATCTCAAACAGGACACATACGATGGAATAATGGTAATGTACACTAAGTGTAGATTCTTGATGTCATCAAATTCTACTCTGACTACTTGAAATCGTACTCCTGGTCGTAACAGAATCTCTTTTTCGTCAAAATAGCTGATTTTCGACAAGTCTGTAAATTGATCTTTCGATAAGGACTGCTGCAGTCCAATAATGTACAGACCATTTTGTGCAAACTTTTCGGCAACATCCTGGTTGAGTGAAGTAAAAACAAATGAGAGCCATTTGAAATATTTGGAATGGTCTCGAGTCACCTGTCGATATTCTTCTAAAATTTCGCGAGACATATAATCACCGCGATAAACAGTCATTGATCGAGATCCAGTTAGACGAAGAGTTTGTTGAAAACGATGATGAATCGAAAAATCATCAATGATATATCGACCGATGTGGTTGTAAACAAGAAAGCAGTACGGTCCAAGAGTGTACAGTTTAGTACGATCATCATCACGCAATGCGAGGTTGACTATGCGAAAGATAAAACATGCTTTTGTATAAAGCTTAACACAATAATCTTCCAACATTTCCATTTTCTTCTTCTCTTTTAACTTAATACTTTTCTTTCTGATCTCATTCAAAGCATCCACGATATCTCGCACTACATTTTTTGGTTCAGATTGTCCTTCTTCGCACAAACCTTGTAGAAGAACAGGAAAAATAGAATTGAATGTAATATCCCGTTTTCCCTCGGTGAACGACAAGTACCATTGGGCAATAAATGGTGAGCCATAATAATTTGTATCTACACCTGCACTACAGCTTGAAACTAACCCTAAACGACACAAGAATCGTTCACAACGTCGAGCTTCATCTTCGATCTTTTCGTCACGAGAGATTGATGATTCCAGATAACGTTGTTGTCGTCGAATTCGTTGCTTGCGATTTCTTTCGTCAACATGCTCTAGTACGAAGTAGGTAAAATCAATTCGATACATTCCATCAATAGTTATCTCTTCGAAGCCACGTCGAAAGGCTTTTCCGATGGCTACTGATATAGTATTAGATAGAGGTGTCCACTCGGGGTGTGGGTGTGGGTGTGGGTGGGTGTGGGGTGTGCGTGTGCGTGTGGGTATGGGTGTGGGTGTGGGTGTGGGTGTGGATGGGTATGGAGTATAGGTGTGAGTGGGTGTGGGGTCGAGAGAGACTTTAGTGAACAGCGACACCCACACCCACACCCAACTTTATCAATATGTCTCAGAAATTAGATGATGTCTATGAATATTTATCATCTGATCGTATAATCAATGTCATTCAACGTAAGTTCTTCGTTGAACTTCTCGAACCATTGTGCAGTCGAACATACTCAGCATCTACTTCCAATCAGATGCATTATCTCTTTGCTATATTTGGATTACAATTTCAAACGGAATATGAAGGTTTGTGGTTTAAAACCTATCCACGTTAAATTCGACCTTGTTTTCAACCAGACTGTATTCAAATCGATCTGTTTAGTTTTGCACACCTTCAAACAAACACCTATCTTCCTTCAATCACATCCTCGAATTTTGAACTTGTTGACTCGTACAATTCATACACAATATCAAAAGGAGAAAGAAAAAGAATTCTGAGCCGACCAAATCTAATCAGTGAAATTACAACGTCATGTCTCTATTTTTTTGAATATATTACCGAAGAATCAATAGTAAGTTCTCGTGTTGATATTTTGCTGTTCTTCTTCATGTGCCTGTTTCTTGTTTAGTTGAATAATATATCAACGAAACGATTGCTTGAAAAGTACTTCAACTTGAAAGAACACTTCATTTTTTAATGAAGTTTTATTATCATTCAAGTTGTGCGGAAAATTTCATTGTCATTTTATCCGGTCGTTTCAATAAATGCCGATCGCCAAGTCCTATTTTCAACTCATTGATGATCAAACGTTGGCTATCAATCGTCTTGTCCTTGTATCGCATTCTACTGTCATCTATTTGCCATAGCCATCTATGTCTTGTCATTCTTTTTTATTTGTTCGTTCTGTCCATTTCTTTGGTTACTTTTTCAACCAGCAGTTTTTCTTTTCTTTTCTCTCCTGTATCTAAAGTAAACTAGTGTCGAAGAACAATGTCGTATATAGTATGCACATGATTTGATTTCTGAATTTTGAAGTAATTTCAGAAATGTGAGAGATTTTCAAACGTCTTTTCTTTTTCCAATTTAGAGTGTAGATCTTTCTGGATGCTGAAATATTTTCTAAACTCACTTCAGATGGCTACCGCCTCATCATCATCTTCTTCATACGACTTTTCTAAAACCGTCTATTCAAAAATTGATTTTGCTCGTCTAAAAAACATTCTACCATCATCACCAAAAATCGTTGCAATAAATCCATCTTCTGATTTAATTCGTGAAGATGAAACAGATGATTAACAATTCTATAGTATACCGCGTTTTGTACATCATATTGATGATCGTGCACGTTATGTTTTATCTCAATTCTATACGTATGTAGTCAAACAAACAAAAGAGACAATGATATTAGATTTATGTTCATCATGGACCTCACATTTGCCAGAAAATATTGTTGGTAAGTGCATTCGAGTTGAGATAAAAATTACTAGAATCTATTTCTACTCTGTAGACCGTGTTCATGGTCTCGGCATGAACGAATCTGAATTAATATATAATCCATCTCTCAACAATGGTTACACCGTTCAAAATTTAAATTCAAATCCATCTCTCAAAAAATTTCCTTCTAATTCATTTGATTTGGTTCTTTGTTCTCTTTCTGTTGATTATCTTATTTATCCGTTAGAGGTATTCAATGAAATTGGACGTATAGTAAAACCAAGTGGCCAGTTTATTACTTCGTTTTCTAATCGTTGTTTTCCAACAAAAGTTATTGGAAGATGGATGAAGATGAATAAACAACAGCGTGTTGAATGGGTCGCAAATTACTTCTTATCGACGAACATATATTTTGATCCAAAGCCAGTGAAAGCATACTCATTTTTTGATAATATTTTTTTGCCAGCTAGAGATGGTGAATTTCGAGATCCAATGTATATTGTTCTTGGACAGAAGACAACAGCATAAAAAAAAACTTTTTTATGCATCATTCAAATATTTTCAGAATTGTGTTGCATTAAATATAGAAAGAGCTCGCAAAAAATTAACTTGACATAAAGTAAGCGAAGAAATTGAATCGGCAACTGTGAGATTTTCAATTTCATTATTATTAAAGCTGCATTTGTTGACATTGCAAACATTGTTATACAGTATACAGAAGACTTCAATGTTACAATTTTTAACGAATAAATTATTGAGTAAATTGCCAATGGTCGTTCCACTTATGTACTGAAGTTTATGTAGCAACTAAATTGATGTTACATTCATGAGCTAAATCTAACTGTTTATTAAAATATTAAGCAGATATGCCTTCTTCACATATCGACTTCACGGACATTTATTAAAAACAGAGAGCTATCCAGACTGAATATTTTATTTGCTAAAAATATTGTAAATTCAAGTCCATTGTTTAACTCCGGATTACTCCTATATTGATTAAACCTATGGAATAATAATAGCTAAATAGGATGTGGGTGCGGCTGTGTGGGTGTGGGTTTGTGGATGTGGGTGTAGATGTAGATGTAGAAACAAAACACTCGCAATAACACCCACATCCACACCCATAATCAAGATTAAACCAAAATTAATGAATCAAACGTTGAGTCAGCAATCCAGAAAGCGAAGAAACTCATTTGGAAAGAATGAAAGAAAAAATAAATAATGTTTATTGCAAGGTATCTAACGTGACGGTACTCAAGTTATTATACAGATGAGATTAAAGCAAAAGTTGGAAGAGTAACAATGCAACGAATAGTGTTGTTAGATTTTTTCTCTTTCCTTCATTGTTAGCAATCATATTTTTCTATTGAAACTCGGTGCAGCTTGTCGTTGAGTGTCAACCAAGAAAAGAGCGCCAACATTTTGCGTCGTAGAAAAATTATAAAAACAGGAAAAGGCAGTGATCGAATAAGTAGAAAAAAAGAACTCTCTTGAAACAGCAAAAAATGATTCAGCATTCTCAATTGATCAGCAGACAAAAATTCATACGGAATATGAGTGCACAAAATGCAAAACAAAATATTTCTAAATCAACTCCGAATACCACTGCAAATACAACAGTGTCACCGACTACCGTACGACCAAGACGGCGCATCACTGAAAATTATTTGATCATCTGGATTGATAGCAACTTCGATCCAGCAAATGAAGGCTACCAAAATACACTTGAACAACTGCAACGAGTAGCTAATGATATCTTTACCATCACACAACGCGATGAATGTATTGACTTCTTCACTCAAGTCGATGACTGAAAGGCATTTCTCATTCTACCGCATACTATGGGCCAACAAATAGTACCGCTGTTCCATGATATTTCTGAACTGGATAGCATTTACATCCATTGCAGCAGCCAAACTTTGCCAGAAGATTGGACAAACAATTGGAAGAAAGTTAAGGGTGTATATACGAACATCGCGTCCATTTGGAAAACATTAAAAGTGACCACAAAACAATATAATCGAGATGAGATTTTTGTCAGCTTTGCCAGTGTAGATCATGATGGTTCCGGTCAAAATCTGGATCAACTGGAACCTTTATTTATGTATACTCAATTATTCAAGGAAGTTCTCCTAGGTATGGAACATGACAAACAATCCATGAAGGATTTTATTCAATTTTGGCGTAATGAATACATCAACAATTCCACAAAATTGAAGGATATCGCTCAGTTTGAACGTGATTATTGTCCACAATCATCAGTGTGGGGGTACAGTCATGAGTGCTTCCTTTACGAGACGCTCAATTGGTCTCTTCGAACGCTAAAAGCCGGAGTGATTATGAAAATGGAATTTTTCATTTGTGATCTACACCGGCAAATTGAAAGTTTGCGCAAAAAACAGATCAGTCTTTGCCATGGGAAGGCATTTCAAGTTTTTCGAGGACAAGGATCATCAACAGCCGACTTCGACAAGCTCAGAAAAAATAAAGGTGGACTTATATTCTTTAATAACTTTTTATCTAGTAGTAGAAGTCGAGATGTCTCACTACATTTTGCTGAAGCTACAGTAACAAAACCCGATACCATGGGCATATTTTTTCAAATGTGGGTGGGTGTGGGGTGTGGG
>CAJNOP010000943.1:470-58443 GCA_905250075.1 Rotaria sp. Silwood1 | reverse complement strand
GATTCAAAACCAAATCGATGAAATACTTGATGAAATCAACGAATTTAATTATCATTGTCTCATTAATATTGAATATTTCAATTTTTTTATTCATATTAATGTTGATTTAACGAAAATAAAAAAATATTTTGCTGACTCTATTCGTCAATAAACAAATCAAATTGATAATAAAACTAAATAATATTTAATTATATATTCGATGAAACATTAGTCATATATGAACTAACATTGTTTACATCAAATTTGACTAAGAACAATTAAATTCGTTTGATTTTTAATTGATTATATTCGAAATATAAATAAACTAAAAAAAGAAGAATATATATTTCTTTTCATATATATCTATGTTTACTTTATAATCAATACATATGTAACAATGAAAACAATAGGCTAATTACATCTACAACATCTCTGTAAGCTAATTCGATTTTATTTGTCTTTTCAATTGAAAATTTTTGAGATAAACACATTTAAAAAAAAACACGAACATCATTACTTAATGCAAGGCATTCTTCGTTATCTTTTCTGTCTTCTTACGCTTTCTATTCACGACGTTTGATATCGATCGTATAGAAAATGATTTTAATTTTCTATTAATAATAAATATATTATCATGTAGAAATCTCTCTCTAACAAATATTTAATACTTAATTGAATTCTCCAACGATCGATGATTGTAACTTGATGATCAAGTGAATTCATCTAAATTAGTTTAATAAAATGTCCTGAAAAAATTAATCTAACCTGAGTAATCATCCATAGGGAGAAAATTTTTCAAAGGTTATTTATATGTTTATTATTTTTAAAAAAATTTAAAGTAATAATCAATAAATAATGATTATTCATAAAAAAGAGTATGTTTATCGAGAAGTTAATTATTTTGTAGAAGTTCTAGTGAAGTAAGAAAAAAAAAACACAAAATGAAGTTTTAGTTTGTATTTTTATGTAATTAGCGATATTTTTCTTTCTAAACTTCTAATCAATGATTTTATCAATCGAAAATAATCTTCGACATAAAAAAAAAACTTGACAAATAAAACTGTTATATTAATAAGAAGTTTCTTGATCAATAAGTGAACCAGGATATTTTCTAATCATCCATTTTCTCCATTCATCATAAATAAAAACAAGTAATGTGAATGGCAATGGTAAAAACCACCAATGTAATCTAAAAAAATAACTTTGTTCATTCATATATAAATATATAATCAATGATAAATTTACTTTAATGGATACATCATTAAACCACGATTGATATATGGTGTGTAAGATATCAATATAGCAAGTAAAGTTTCAAATATAATACTCATATTGAGAACATGATTCCTTTTAAACAAAAACAAAGTAATTATTCAAATATTTCTCTAAACTACAACAATAAAAATATTTTTTTTTATATTCCTGCACTTTCAAAGTATTTCTCTTAAGCATTTCAATCAAATATGTCGAAGCCGCTATGGCTCAATGGTTAAAATGTTCGACACATATCTCAAGATAGTATGTTTGAACCTCACCGTCATCAGACATAGAATGACCTTGAACAAGTCACTAACAACTGTTTGTTTCGAACCATCCATCCGATAGCACAATGACTACGTTGTTGACATACACCAAAAAAACCCTTGTGGTTAGTCAGCATTACATGGGAAGCTTATGTAATTAAGCGTGAGAAACTCTGCGTCAGGCTGCCCTTCTGTCCAGAACTGCAACTAATAATAGTTGTAAGAAAAATATCGGGCCTTCGAAACTGTCCTTGGACAGCATCTTATACTGAAAGGTAGCCGAAAGGCAAGGATATTCTTCTTATTCAAATATATCAATAGATATTTCTTTTTTGTTTTACGGATAATACACTGACGGCCAAAATTATTCATCGAGCTGAAGAAAATTTTGGAAGTACTATATTTCCACAATTATCAAGCTTTTTGAGCTGCGCTTTTTTAGTCAGAATGTAAAGTACTATATGTAGTGTACTTGTAGAAAGTTTCAGCTTGATCTATCATTAAATGACTGTGTTAGATAAGAAAACAGAAAAGTCATGTGTTTCAGTTTCACTTAAAATTATTCATATAATGCATTTGTGAAATACATCGTTTTCGGATACCACAGAGGTCAAACAGGTCAAATTCATTTTTCTTCTTTGTTATTTAACACAATCATTTGTACGATGATCACAACTTAAAAGAGTTAATTCTTACGGAGATATAATGCTTCGAAAATTTTCTTCAACTGTATGAATAATATTATCCATGATTATATATATATCATGAATTTATTAAAGAGCACAATTTTGAAACGATTTTAAAAAGAAAATATAAAGTAGAAAGAAAAATAACTTACGACATTCCTTGTCGAAAAAGAGAATTTCGTCGAGATTTACAACATAATAAAACTGTCCATTGAACAATAACTACTGTTACAAAAAAAGCTGTATGACAAGTATCTTCCAATGCTTTTCGTTGTTCATAAGTCTAAATAAAAACAAAAAACAAAAAGTGTTATTTTATTTAAAATAATAATGTCAAATTAAATAAATCGAACCCATTCTTGTCCATAAGAATCTTCAAGATCATTGATTGATCTTGAATCCCATGATTTTCTTAATCCAAATAATCTTGATGGAAGAAATCCATTTTCAGCCATAACAACAGTGTAAACAAAAAAACCTCCACCAGCTTGAATCATTCCTAATTGACCATAACTCATTGAAATAAGTCTAATTTTAAAGAAAATTAAAAAACAAAACAAAACAATAAAAGTTAAAAATCTTTTTTTTAGTTAATTAAAAGATAAAAACCGATCAGTAGCAAGATGTTCTCGTTTGGCATCTCTTGGTGGTCGTTTCATAATATCTAATTCAGCTCTTTCATATGCTAATGATATAGCTGGTAACATATCTGTACCCAAATCAATACATAATATAGCTATTGTACCTATAATTAATATTTAAATAATAAAATTTCAAAAAAAAAAAAAAAGAAAAATATTTGTTACCAAGTGGTAAAGGAATTTGAAAAATCATATAAAAAAGAAAAGGAGCTAATTCAGGAATTTTTGATGATAATGTATAACAAATTGATTTTTTTAAATTATCAAATATAATTCTTCCTTGTTCAATACCAGTTATAATTGATGAAAAATTATCATCAAGTAAAATAATATCCGATGCTTGTTTACTAACATCAGAACCTGTTATACCCATAGCAATTCCAATATCAGCTTTTTTTAATGCTGGTGAATCATTAACACCATCACCAGTAACAGCAACTATTTCACCTAATCTTTGACATGTTTCAACAATAATTAATTTTTGTTGTGGACTTGTTCGTGCAAAAACAATTTCTTGATGATATTTAATAAGATTATCTAATTGTTGTTTCGTCATTGTTTTTAATATACTTCCATGTATAACACATGATCGAGCATTATTATCAAATACATTTTCAATAAGTTGTTCTGTTGTACTATAATCAGTTATAATACCAGTTGAACGTGCTATTGCAGCAGCTGTTAATGGATGATCACCTGTTATCATTAATAAACGTAGTCCAGCTGTACGACATTTTTTAACTGCTTCATCAACATTAACACGTGGTGGATCAATTAATGATATTAAACCTAAAAATCTAAGACCATTTGTTGGAAAATTAAAATGTTCAAAATAAGGATTAACATGAAAATTAATTGTATCACAATCAAATTGATATCCAGCTGGATATTTATGTAATGGTAAACGATAATCAGCAAAAGCAAGAACACGTTCACCATGATTACCTAATATATATATTTATTGTTTAGAATTATTTATTTAAATAAGAATATTTTTTGTTTTTTTACTTAATTCATTAAATGCTGCTTCATATTGTTTTTTCCAATATTGATTAAATTCAATTTCACAACCATCAACATATATAGTTGAACAATTTTTAAGAATTTTTTCTGGTGCACCTTTCATAACAAGTAAATATCTTTCATCTTGATCATCTGTTGAATGAATTGATAATTGATAACGATTTGATGATGAAAATTGAACTTCACATATTTTTGGATTATTTGAACGATAATATGAAACATTATCTGTCTTTAAAAATCATTAGTTTTTAATATTATATATGAAAAAAAAAAAGAACAATAGAAACATACAATAGCTTCCATACATTTAAGAATTGCTATTTCACTTGCATCACCTTCACATTCACGTTGAATAATTGGTTTTGAAAGATTATTTAAACTATCTTTAAATGTAGCTGTATTACATAACATAGCACAACGTGCTAAGGCATTCCAACAATGAGAATATCTTATATAATTTGATTCTATTTAATTAAAAATAAATTTATTTTTTATAAAAAAAAATCTATTTTACGTGATTGAAAAGCATCAATATCAGAATTAATAATATGATTATCGAACCACAAATGTGCAACAGACATTTGATTTTGTGTTAATGTTCCTGTTTTATCAGCACAAATAACTGTTGTTGAACCAAGAGTTTCAATAGCTTCCAAATTTTTCACCAAACAATTTTTTCTTGCCATTCGTTGTGCAGTCAATGTTAAACAAACCTTTTAATTAATTATAGACTATTTTTTTTTGTTTTCTTTTTAATTAAATTGACTCACAGTTACTGTCGCCAAAAGACCTAAAAAAAAAAAAACAATTTTGTATTCAAATTTGAGTTTTTTTTTTATACAAATTAATTCTTAAACAATAAACCTTCAGGTACTTGAGCAACAATTATACTAATAAGAAAAACAACAGCTTCAACATATGTATAACCAAGAGAAAGTGAACAAATAGAAAAAATAAAACCAACAACAACTGCAATTATTGTTATTATACGAATGAAATAATTTATTTCACTTGCTAAAGGAGTATTACCACGTTCAATACCTAGAAAGATTTTATTTTTTTGATTTCTGTTTATATTAAATATTTGAAGAAAACAAAAACCTGCTGTTAAATTAGCAATTCGTCCAATAAATGTTTTATCACCAGTACGAATAACAACTCCAATACATGAACCTAAATATATTTATAATAAAAATTGAAAAGAAAAACTAAAATACCTTCAACAGCAAATGTACCAAAAAAAGCTAAATTTCTTGTTTCGAGTATATCATCATTTGTATATTCAATTCCTCGATCTTGTGGTTCAGATTCACCTGTTAATGATGAATTATCGACTTTAAGACCATGAGCACGAATTATTCGAATATCAGCTGGAATACGATTACCACGTTGAATTTCAACTATATCTTTTATTTTATTAAATTAAATTAAATATTATTTTATTTATTTAATAAAAATAAACAAACCTCCAAGAACAATATTTTCAGGATTTATATTTCTTGATTTTCCATGTCGAACAACACAAGCTTGCTAAAATAGAATAGAAATTTTTGTTTTCAAATCAATTTAATTAAGATAATACCTGCCTGTGGAACTAAATATTTAAATGATTCCATTATTTTCGAACTTTTGGCTTGTTGATGATAGGAAAAAAATCCAGTTATTATAATAACACTAGCTAATGCTATTCCTAAATACATCTATCAATGTTTTTGTTTTTTTTTTTTTATAGAAACAATAATTATAATTTAAATATAAATTACAAACATTATCATATTGTGGATCGTCTATTGTGTAGAGTTCAAGAAAATGAGCAAAAAAACAAAGAAAAGCACCAATCCATAGAAGCATTGCAAAACCACCAAACATATTTTTAGCTAAACGAACTATTTCAGGTGTTCTTCGAATTGGTGTTAAATCATTTGGACCATCACGTTCAAGAATAACAGATGCTCGTTCTTCTGAAAGACCCTTTAACAAAACAAAATACACCATCTATCAGCAAATGAAGAAGAAAAAAAAACGTTGAATACCATAGCAGGACTTGTTCCATATCTTCGATAAACTTCATTTATTGAAACTTTATGTTCATCCTTATAGATAAATATAATTTATATTCAAAATGAATAAATATAAAAATAATCAAACAAACCAAATCAATTTCATGTTTAAGTGCTTCTAAATTTTTACGTGTTGTTAATTTTTCACGAAACTAAATATAATAATATATAAATATTTGATTATAATAAGAAAAATCGTTTAAATATACCATTATTTAAAGTAATAATATTTAACTAAATATAATATCACTATTTTTCATTAGAATATAAATCAAGCTTGCTGAAGCATATCTCTTGACCGAACAAAAAAAAAAAAAAAACACGTTCTAGATTATTATCTATAGGAGAGTACTTCTATCAATATTTTACCTTTAGAATCAGCTGCACACTTTTTTTTTTCTTATCGTTCTTAATGATGAATCGAACGACACGTTTTTTTTTCATCGTCTTTATTTTTTACTTCACACGTTAAAGTCAATTTTAACAAATAGATTTTTTTTTTTTTTGTTGTCCTTGATAATCATTCTTTTTTATTGATTATCTTTATAAAATATTTAATCAAATATTGATTTTTATTGAATATTATTCTCTATCTTTGATCATATCTTGTTTCCTATTATATATAGAATAGAGAAAGTACAATAAGAAAATGATGATGATTATATTTGACAAATAAACTATAACTTTTTCTAGTTTTGTTTTGTTTTTTTCTTTGATTATAAATTGATCGTTGGTTCGTAGATTAAATAAAGAGCAAATGCTAATCACATATTTCTATTCCGACTCACGTATTAAAAAATATCATTCACAATCATTTGTTTTTACTGTTCTACTACTGAGAAGAAAATAAACGAACGAAAACTTAATCATCACTGAGACTAAAATCAAAAGAGCAACAATTAATAATGTTCTTTTGTTTTTTTTCATCTTTATTTAAAAGAAAAGCAGTGTTCTATTCTATAAAATATACAAAAACACATATATTCATTAACAAAAACTTCAAAAAATTATCTATTTATCTCCAAATGAAATTTTGTTTTTACTTCGTTTTAACATTGTTATTTATTGGTGGTCGAAAGAGATCAATATTTTATATATTTGATAAGAGAAGTAGAAATAATATTATTCATATAATATAATGGTTTTACTTCTTACTTGTTATCATATTCAATCTTGATTATATTGAATATAAATTATATAATATTGAGTCATGTTACATACATATGTACCAGGTTGAATCTATAAAACATGCATCTTTTTTGATAATTGTCAATTAAATATAAAATGATTCTTCACAAAAAGGTGAAATATATATTCATTCCTTACAGAAAGATTTTTCGATGGATCTCTCTCTCTCAGTCTCAATTAATGGTCTTAATAAAATAAATTCAATATTGAACTATTAGATTGAATGTCATGTTGTCGACTATAATAACTTGAGTTCAATCGATATTGAGACTGAAGAAATCATTATAAATTTTTCAATGTCGATCTGAATCAATATTCAATGATCTATCTCTACAAATTTGTCGTTCAGTTCTTTTCATACGAGCTAAATAAATGAGTTAACCTCTAACAGTTTCATTTGAACTTTTATTTCGATCTATTAAAAATAAAATGATTTATCCGTTTAAGAAATTCTTTCTAGTATAATTATGATTCTATTTCAAATTTCTTTTCTCTTTTTTCTTAATTTTTTTTATTATTTAATAAAGATAAATCTGTTAGAATTTAAAAGCATTTATTAATGATAATGATGAAAATAATAATTTAATATTGATTTATAGAAAAATTGGTATTTTAAATGACTAAACAGGATGGTTAATCAACGAGTTTATTCATTCAATTATCTTTGAATATAATGCAATAAACAGATCATTTTTTATTTGAAACATCTAACACAATAAATTTAAATAATAAATAATGGCATATTTGAATGTGATCATATTAGCTAAAATATAATTGATTATCTAACAGATTAATTGCAGATGAAATCATCAAACTTTTCGTTCATCATTGATAATGACGAAATATATCTGTCAGTCGAATAGTAAATAAATAAATAAATAAATACATAAATAACCATGAAAAAATTCTCAGTTTAAGTCAAGAGTTGATGTTTCGTTTTCTTTTTCTTATAATAATAGATAATGAACGATTTTCTTATGTTTCTCTGCAGAGATCTATTCTACTATAGACTGATTTATTATATGTAGAAGTTCTTACAAAAAAAAACAATTTATTTATTTAAAGTGTTTGTTTAAATATTTAAATAAAACAATATCGTTCTCATTATAGTGTAAACTGAATATATATTTACAAAATAAGAATCATTTGTGATAAATGTAGCTCATTGATATGTCGTACGACAAGAAAATGTAACTTATTATTATAATGAAAGAAAATAAAATAATTTAATTTCTAATTAAATGTGAGAATTAATTATTTGAAGTAATTTAAATCATATAATAGTTGTCTTATATGATTAGAAAATTGAATAGAACAAAAAAAAAACAAAATTTGTCATAATGATTGTATTGTTTTGAATAATTCTATATAAATGTCTTAGTAATCTATATAATGTTTAATTGATTATATTTGAATGTTTTTTTTGTTGTAAATCATTTATATTCATGTTCGATCACGTCGATATCGTAGCAAATTTCGTTAGCACTCGGATTATATTTATTATCTTCCGGATGTGGGTGTGGATGTGGATGGGATAGTGCTCTTCTTTACCTCCACACTCACACCTGAATGCTGTCGATAATGAGAATGAAAGTAAAAGAGAAAACATCTATTGTGTACTCAAAAAGTGAGTACACTATAGAATCAGTCAGTGTATCCGGCCGTCCATTCGACCGTTTACATAATAACTCTTCAACGAGTAGTCCGATTGTGATGAAATTTTCCACACAGAATTGTCTCATCAATATCTTGACCGAGTTCGAAGATGAGAATGATTCGTCAAGAAATCGCTGAGTTATCGCAAAAATGTCCTTATTTCCTATGCTTTTCTATGCAAACATTGACCTATCCCGGTTTTTGTAAAAAAAAACTTTTTCTCTCATAATCAAACAAAACGTCAGCTATTATATATCATTCGATAGAGAATTTCACGGGCTACAAAGTGATATATAAAACATTAAGAAACAAGAAAGCTAAGTCACCTATTGCAAAGATACTTAAACGGAAATTGCTTCTGTATTTGTTCACGCTCTGATTGATGCGAAAATGAAAGCTCCATCTTCCAGTCAGAAAAGCCATGCTTCGAGGTTTTATCAAATTTGAACAAAGGTTTTCTGTGGCGGAGAACTTGAATCTGAACTCCACTTGCCCCAAAATCATACTAGTTGAGCAGTAACCAATAGAAATCAAGTTTTAAGAAAAACGGCTTATGAGGATAATTTTGATGTCTAGACATGCGATAATGACTTATCTGTTTACTATTTGAAGTACACATAACACTCGGATTTAAATCTGAGGTTTCCACATTTATTTTGAATAGTTGACAAAATAGATAAGTACAGAATTGAGATGATACTTTGAAATCATTATTATCATTCAATATTTTACTTATGAAGTTTAGTCTGTTTGACAAATATTAATTGAATAAGCTCTTGATTATTGAACAAAATTGCAAATCGTTGAATAAAATTTATAATATTATTCTATTTCAAGTTTTAATAGTCAAGATAATATATAAATAGAAAAGAATTGTAAACGAATTAAACATATCAACAGTTAGAATAAAACATCATTTAAAGTTTTCGATGCTTATTGAGCAAATAAAAACAAAAAAAATAACGAAGTTACAATAGATTTTTATTTTTCGTCATTATTCAATTGATAAAATTTTATTTCTATAAGTTGAATAAGATTTTTGGTAATTAACATCTTTGCCGTGAATCTAAGCATTGGCGCCTGAATGTAAGAATATAACAAGTAATATATACATAGGAAAATTTTTTTGTTCAACTTTTTCCTCATGTATTTATATAGAAAACTAATAAAATAGCAGAATCAATTTTCTTTATTTGAAAATATTTATTTTATATATTAAAATATTTAGTAAAAGAGTCAAGAAAAAGATAAACAAAATGATTGAATGATATTTAATTATTTTTTATTTTCGAGATCAATATTAAATAATATTAAAGATAATTTTATTTTTTCATATTGTTCTAATGTTTCTTTAACTTTATCAAAATTTGGAATTTTTTCCGGATCAACAATTACTCAGCCAATCTAATTATTCTTTATTTATCAATAATAAAAGCACTTCGTTTTATGATACTTTTAAGACCAAATAATGAAAATTGATGATAAAGTGAATCATACTTTTCGGAGACTTTTTTTTATTAAAATCAGATAATAAATCAAATTTAATTTTTTGTTCTTGGCGATAATTTGCCTAACATAAACATTGAATCAACAGAAATGGCAACAATTGTTACATTTTATTTTTCATATTTTTTAATATCATCTCGAGTTGAACGTAATTCTTGAACAATGATGATTAGTTGCAATTCATGTTCTTTCTTCTATGCCTATTCTTAATCACTCTGATCCGCTCTTATATATTATTTAGTTCTTAACATAATACTACAATTAATTTGCTTATTTAACGATGATAATTGATTTATTTGAAGAAGTATTGTTGTACGATGTAATAATTCGATGTACAAAAAAAAAACTCTAATAAAAAAATCGATGTGATCTTTAACATTTCCTTTTATAGACTTAATAGTAAGTACAAGAAAGAATATTTATAGCAGATAGTTAGTTAATTATCAAAAATGGTTTCTTCGAAAATAATCAATAGAATAATATTATTTTATAGTAAACAAGGAAAATATTCAATGTGCAAGAATAATGCTTTAGTCCATAGAGATGTTATTTGTGAATGTCTCACTGTATTCTATAAAGTAAAGTTAGGTGCTTGTTGATCAACTTGAAGTAATACTATTCACTCATCGAAGAAGAAATAAGGAATGAAACTGATTTGTCTGTTTTTCATCAGTTGAACAATTTAAATTAAAATCAAAGTTGATTGTCTTTATCTTAGATCAAATACAAACAAAGATACAACAGTTTTTATTTCTATCAAAAGTAATATTCTCTAAACAAAATATTATTCAAGTTCTAGTTCAAAACCAAAACGATTTAAAATATCTTTGAACTGTACTAATTCATATTCAGATAACATAAATGTACCATTTGTCAAATGTCCAGTCTTACTTATCTCAAGCAATTCTTTACCATTGACGTTGTATGCAAACCATGTTTCAGCTAAATGATGAAATCTTGTTTGTTGGAGCCATGTTTTAACATGTTCAACTGTTAATTGTTTTATTAAATCTTTGGCTGATTCTGGACACGATTCACTTGAAGAAGGTGAAGACGATGCAGTTTCAGGAGGAGTTTTTGAGCTTTTATTTGGACGATCTACAAAAAAAAAGTAGAAACACTACTTTAAACAACTTTTTGTTTAATTTTGCTTTCCAAGAATATATTTTTATAAAAAATAACCGTCGGAATTCGGACAAGTAATGCAATAGATTCGGTTTTAGTATTCAAAACTTATCGCCTTCAACAACTAAACTTTTCTCCTGGTCACAGCCTGCAGATCTAACTTGTTCTTTTAACTTTCTATTTCTTTATGATGCTTACGTGTTTTTGGACATTCAAACACAGTAAGAGGTGGATGTCTTGTATCCATTTGATTGTTTGATTGTATCATAAATATTTGTTTTGAATGTTGATCAAGCATATATTTCCTAACAATATTTAAATCGATTGTTCGATGACAATGAAATTCAATATAAAGTGAAATACGTTGTCTCCACTCGACCCAACCAAAAATACCATTTCCATCGGCAAAGGATTTCAATTTACCACGAATATCATACGTATTTATATTCTTCAAAATGTACGATAATGTTGTTCCATAACAATCATCATCAGGTAAATCAATGTTATAGAATAATGCTTCATTATATAAATCTCGAACACTGCATGGTAAAATATCTGATACATGATTTTCTACTAAATAATTCATTAAACATTCGAATTTTTTTGGATCACGATCAATATGGTAAAATCCATCTTCTGAATTTGGTTCATCGTTGATTAATTGCCATAAAAATTTTGAACGCATTATTGTTGTTCTCGCCATTTCAAATAAATGACCTCGTACAAAAATTTTAACAAAACCTTGCATTTTCTTTCGTTTCTTTTCCTTATCATTTGATTCTTCAACATCGGCAGTATCATCAGCTGTTGTGTTGCTGTCTTCAGCCGGAACTGTTGATAATTTTATATTACTAGCCATATGAGACGAATATTATGAGTTTATTTTTAAATCTAAAAGCAGAAATCTATTGAATTTAAAACAACCTACATAATACTGTGTTTTTGAGAGTCATAAACCTATCAAGCGATATTCAATGAAGAACAATTTAAATATCAACTCATTGACGCTTGTTTACGTTTTAATCGCTCACTTCAATAGTCTAAACTACGTTTCCTCTTTGTGCTTATTTTCGATAATAAACTGTCAAAAAGTAGTGAAAGCAAAATAATCTTGTTAATTCTCTCATTTTGTGACTAACAAAGACGTATGGCTAATGTCCTTTGTTTCCTTACTGAGAGGAAGGCTATCTAAAAAAACAAAAACATAATAGTTATTTGTGACCGTCCGACGACTATGACTATCCTTGTTATGTTTTGATAATTATTAGCAAATAGATAAACAGGAATAATGATATCACTCATGTACAGGAAGAGAACGATCGATGTACATAAATGAACAACAAGTCTATCGATCGTTGTTTATTGCGCCTTTTCCCTACTGATATTAAATTTATTGAAAAAGTGAAACAATCTTTTTTTACATAAAAAAAAAAAATAAGTTCGTTTTGAAGATCGTTCTAAATTTTTATCTTTTGAGATAATTGATTGAAATGATAAATATAATTATTAAAAACAACAAATTAATAAATGAATTTTAGAAAAAATAACTTTCATATACAGTGTCGACCAAAATTATTCCTACAGTTCATACAATGATACATGCAAATATGACGATTTTAATGAGTCAAAATTTCTCAATATCGCTATTTTTAGGACTAGAAATAGTTTTTTAACTGCAAAACACGTATTACTTCGTAGGATAAATCGTTTTCAGCTGCCACAGAGATCAAACAGGTGAAATAAAAAATCACCACTTTCATATTTTCATATTTAATTTATAGGAACCTGTATCGAATAATTTTGAGCGAAACTGAAACACATGATTTTTCTTTTTTGTTATCTAAAACAAACATTTGACGACAGATCAAGCTGAAACTTTTGACAAGTATACTATACATTCTGACGGAAACCGCAGCTCAAAAAATTTAACTCTTGCGGAGATATAACGCTTTCAAAATTTTCTTCAGCTGTAATATACTCTTTGTACACTCATTGTCTGATTACGAACTCTTCTTCTTGGAAAGTTGTTCGTAGTAGATATAACGTACACTTAACATACATAGCGCGCGTTCGGTTTGTGTACTGCACACGAACTGAGACGTACCGATGTGCCGTACCGCTTGACATAGGACTTCTTTTGACAACAACAGTTTATGATATGTAGATAAAGAAAGTATTAAGATTATAGCTCAAGTAAACATAATTTAGATTAGATTGTCAAAAAAGGAGTTTGTTCATTCAATTATCTTTGAATATGATGCAATAAATAGATCATGTTTTTATTTTAAATATCTAAGACAATAAATGTAAATAATAAATATTGACATATTTCAATGTGATCATATTAGTTAAAATATAATTAAATATGAATATTCATTGGTTTTCATATGTTCAATGGTAATATCATCACGTAGTGTTACTTTTTCTTAGTGCCTTTTTTTTTCTACAGAAAAACTTTTATATAATAGATTAGTTTAGGATAAAATCATCAAACTTTTCGTTTATCATTGATGATGATGAAACATAACTGGTTAATCGCATAAAAAATATAAATAAAAGTCAAGAAAAAATTCGTAGTTTAAATCAAGAGTTAAAATAGGAGTTGACACTTCTTTTTTTCTTTTAATAAAAGATCATGAACGAATTTCGTAGAATATCTCTGAATGAATAGAGACTTTTTCTATAGATATATTCTTCTGAATGAGTGTATATAAATGTCTTAGTAATCTATTTAATGTTTAATTGATTATATTTGAATGTTTTTTTTTTTGTTGTCAATCATTTTGTATTCATGTCCGATCACGTCGATGTCGTAGAAAATTTCGTTAGCACTCGGATTATGTTTATTATCTTCCGTTTGATAGTTTGTTTAGTCGTTCTTATTCTAATTAGTGATTATAAAACAATGAAAATAAAAAAAAAAAAAAAAAGGTCACATACAGACAGGATACTTTGCAAGTGGTTAAACATTGTTCTTCTGAATAGGTATGGTCGAGACAATCCTATTATATCTTATTCTCTTATCTCGAAATAAACAATAGAAGAATACATACTGATCATCAAATAGTCACATTAATCTATTTCTAATAGAAGAGAACAATGCGGTAAGACAATATATATCTAAAATGATTTAGTTTAATTATAAAATAGATATATAGGTGGACTAATTTTTCAATTGATAAAACATTTCTATTAATATTTATTCTTTGCATTCGACGAACATTTGGATCTTTACATTTTTCAAGTATGTATATGAAGAATATTTGTTAAATAAATAAAAAAAAAAATAAAATAAATCTACTTAAGATATTCATCTTCAAAATTGGACAAATCCATGTGAACCAAATCCATGTCGAGCTGGAACATGTGAACTTGTTTCGAAATTAACATTTAGTTGTCATTGTATACCTGTAAGTTAATTTTAATTTTTAATTTATTTTTTTTTTTAAATAATTGAATAGTATGTTCATGGTTCATTATGTGAAAAATTAAATTATGCACAAAAACCATGTGAAAGTAATCCATGTTACAATCAAGGTTTATGTTCACCAATATCATCAAAAGAATCTTCATTATTTCTATCATCAAATAATGATTTTATGTGTCTTTGTCCTTCACGACATTCTGGAAAATTTTGTCAAGAAAATTTTGGTGATTGTTCTTGTTTAAATGGAGGAATTTGTTATAATAGTAAGATTTAATTATTATCTTATTTAATAAATAAATAAATAAATGTTTAGTATCAAATGATGGATATAAATGTTCATGTCCACCAATGTTTACTGGACCATTTTGTGAACATGATTTACGAAATACAACATTTTGTAGTCATTCTCCATGTCAACATAATGGTACATGTATTTTAGTTCAATCACCTGCTGGAATTTGTCTATGTGAACCTGGTTATGTTGGAGAATTTTGTGAAAAACGTATTCCATTTTGTCAATTAAATCCATGTCGAAATAATGGTTTGTTTTTTAAATAAAGAAAAAAAAAAAAACAGTTGAATAAATATAATAAATATTATTTTTTAGGAACATGTGTACCATTATCTGGTGTTGATGGTCAATGTCTTTGTCAACCAGGTTTTTCAGGTCGTTTATGTGAATATCCTCAACGAACATTTTGTTCACTTTCTCCATGTCGAAATGGTTCAACTTGTATTGTATTAAATCATACTGGTGATGGATTTTGTTTATGTCCATCAGATAATGCTGGTCCTTATTGTGAATATATAACACCAACAGCTTGTAAAAAAAATTGTCATCATAATGGAGGAAAATGTGCTTTAATTGATAATAAATATGGAAGATGTTTATGTCCAAAAGATGTAACTGGATCTTATTGTGATATACCACTTCATCCATGTGCACCGAATCCGTGTGGTTTGTTATTAAATAAAAAATAATTTAATTAATTTTTATTTTTATTTTAAATATTATATTTAGAAAATAATGGAATATGTGTACATGAAACAATTAGTCAAACATATAAATGTTTATGTACATATGGATATTCAGGTTTAAATTGTTCAGAAAATTTAAATAAATCATTTTGTTCATCACATCCATGTATGAATAATGGAACATGTCTGGAATCTCCAACAAGTCCTGATGGTATATGTAGATGTGAACAAGGTTTTGGTGGTAAATATTGTGATGAAATAGTTAAATGTGGTGAACAACAATGTCAATATCCTGAACAAGTTTGTTTAGCTGATACATGTGTTAATGTAACAGGAGAACTTTATTGTCTTTTACATGAATGTCAACATGGTGGAACATGTAATCCAATAACACGACAATGTTTATGTGAAAAAGGTTTTGGTGGACTTAAATGTGAATTAAAAAGTTTATTTTGTAATGAAAAAAATAATGTTTGTCTAAATAATGGTACATGTATTGCTACACAAAGTCGTTGTCTTTGTACAAATTATTTTACGGGAAAATATTGTGAAATTCATATTCAATTTAAAAAACATTGATTATTATTAGAACTTTTAATCATTTTATTGAAATTTTTAATGTATTTCATTAAAGAACCAAAACAAAAAAAAAAAACATTTCTTTCATTATTATCCTTTCAAATAAAACATTCTTAATAATAATAATAATATTAACAAGAAGAAAAAAACAATAACAAGATGAATAATTTTATTGAATATAAAATTGATCTCTATATAGAATAATAATTTCTCATTTCTTTTCTTTTCCTATCGTTAACACATTCATCGATTTGTTATTGTGATTTAAAAGTAAAATGAATGTTGCGATACAAAATACAGAAATGTCTCAGCATATGATGTTTTCATATCAATGAAAGAGTAAAAGTTTAGTGTTAAAAATATTTCTTTCTTTTATCAAAAAATCTAGTCATTCATAAATGATCTTCCAATAAAACAAACAATAAAATGTTGACAACAACTAAATGATTTGTTCGAGAAGTTCAAATTAATTGTATATGTTCTTTCATTACTGAAAGAGAAGCAAATGGAAAAATTATAATTTCAATTTAATTCAACTTAGTTAGCCGAAAACCTTTATTTTAGTTAATCTACATTTTGTGGTCAGTAACATTTGATTTGATTGGTTACGATAAAAGTAAAAAAAACTCATGCATATAACATGTCGAGATTAGTCTCAAAATAGAGATCATCATATATAATTCATTAGCTGATGTTAAATACGGTACGTTTGCACACTGATTGACTTAACTACGTTTTTAAATGATATTTTGGTGAGACGAGCACAAAAACAGTCAAGCTTACATGAATGATAATATCAACTGTTTTCAATTATTTACTTTGTCCCTTTATTGAAATCAAAGTATAGTGAATCTGTATCGAACAGCGATTTTGTATATATAACATGCTAAAACGTGTTAGTTTTTAGTGTTTGATTATTGTGGAGGAAAAAATTAATATTAATGGACTTAGTTCCTTTTAGTTTTTATAATATTATTAAATGTAATGGAAGTTCAAGGATATAATAGATAAGAGTGTAGTTGTAAATTTTCATTGTAATTTCATATTAAATAGCTTTACTTGTTCTTTATGTCATACATACATTATATTTACATCATGTCGTAAGATTTGTCCTCTCAGATAGCTTTTTTTCTTTTCTTCTGTATGGAATGTTAAATTGCGCACAAACTCACTCATATATATTTTGCAGGTGAAAAGAGAAAGAAATACAAAATAGAAATGCACGTGCATCGAACAAACATTTTCTTTTTTTTATTTTATATAGAAGAGAAAAGATTTTTTTGATGTGAGCATTGAAACATGATCTATCATACATAAAATGAAAATAAAAAGTTCGATAATTTCACCTTGCAAATATCAATCTTACAGACACAAGATGAAGTAGGTACAATTTTATAATTAAAGTAAGTTGTTTCTTGCCATTGATGAATTTTATTCATGTATTAATTAGATTAATGACAACGGTTATAAAGAGTTGCACATCGAGAAAGCTTCTAACTCTACCTCTCGTTTACATAGAATTTTACGAATGATTTTAATTTGTAACTTAATCATCATCTGTGTTCTTCCAGATTTATTATTAATTTGGTTATCATGAGAAAAATGACTACTTTTTGAACAGAAAGAGATATAGAGACGCATGTGAAAGTAAATTGCTAGATGCAATTCATAGATAAGACTATGTGTTACCTTTGAGATTTGAGCTAAAGAGAAGAGAAAAAGTATCGTCAACGATTGAATATATGTTTCATTTTTTAATTTTGTAGATTGAAAATACGAAATGTCGCTTGAACCTTATTGGACTATAACGCATGGTCATGCAAACCGTACTGGCTGGAGTTGTCGAGAATGTCATGCTGTAATCTACCAAGGTGAACCAATAGTAATACGCGATGGACGTAAACTTCGTTTAATGTATCACGAACGCTGTTATAGTGGTAGTTCAGACCCGCGCACACAAGCTGGTAGTTCTTACTATGATAATAAATGGACTAATGCTCAATCTATCCATGAAAAAGCACCACCTGTCAAAGGATATGGTAAATGGAGTTGCAGTGAATACGGTTACAAAGGTGATTTTTATACAACGGCTCCAAATGTAAAAACACGATCCAGATCTAAAGAATCAAATAATATAGTGACGTCAGGATCAGCTATTCAAAAAACTGGATATTCCAATTCATCTAAGAAAACTTTCTAGTGTATCAAATATCAAGCTTGCTTCCATAGAATATTTTGCATGGTATAGAACCTGTATCTCTTAGACAAGCTACCCTTATAAACAAGCAATATCCATATACAAAGACTCATTGAAGTTCAGCATAATTCAAATATTGTACTGTAAAGAGATCATTTCTATGTAAATAATCGAAAAAGTATGTTTTGTATTGATGAAAAGAATTATCTAGGACACAGTACAAAGTATGGGTGGGGATGAAGAGAAGACCCACAACTATTCACACACAAACTTACACACCGTTATTTCTTCCTGACGACTCAGTTGTTGAATGACAATCAAAATAAATCACTGTTAACGATTCAATTACTAAAACACAACTTGCTTCATCTTTTTCTTACTGACTCAAATCGAGTTCAAGTTAGAGAAGTTGGATTTCTTTCGAGTCCTGGAGCATGCCTTCATTGATTTTTAGCTTTTACACAAAGCAATTGTCAAATATGTTGCATTTAAATTGACCCTTTTAGAGTGTTCTTTTAAGTATTTGTTCTTAATTTTTAGAACTGTGACATTTCAAGCTAGTCAAATCAACGACAAAAATGATGAGCATGTTCTCAATCACGACTCAACTATTACTTTTTATCATCGTAGCAGAAGATAGAGATGTTCGGTAACAATTCAAGACGTCCGATCATCTTGAAATAAACTATTATTGATTCGAAGTTCGAAGCCATTCAAGTTAAATAATTATAGGTCCCGCAGCGGTCCTTCTTTTCCTTCTTTTTTTCTCCTTTTCATATGAATAGGCTTCCAGAAACTTCGGAAAACATATGAGCAATGCTTAGATAGAGAGCTCTGAGAGCTCCAGAAAATGTTTAATTCACCATAAGTTCAATAAAAAGCTCGCCCCAGTTATGTTAAGATATGTATATAAGACTTCAATTTACGCGGCACATATGTACAGCACTTGAGATATCTAAAATAGCTCTTCGCTAGAATTCGGTCACCGCTCAAAATTGTAAGCATATACTCAGTAACCAAACATAATCAAAGCTGAGCTACATTATAGCCAGTCTTACATATACTTACGTTATTAGCCATTCATCATGTATCGATGTTTGGCAAAGACTTTTACTTAGCAGAATGTAAGAAACACAGTTTTTGTTGGTATTGTTGTTGATAAACCAAAGGAAAAAGGTAGTCAACATTTGATAGTAAATAAGATGGTACTTGTGGACGAGAAAGGGATTATACTTGTATATTATTTTCAATTCCACACACAATTAACTGTCAATCGTCCACGCAACTCAAGTTGATCAATCAATTTCAAGCATGATACAAGTCCTCTCCGTTTCAACCATAGTTATTTTTATGCTTGGCGAAGTTTTGATTGAGTTAGGATTTCAAGAAAATTTTTTGACTTTTCTGGTCGAAAAACTGATGAGTCATAATTGAACTTTACACCGATTAAAGAACTTGAGAAGTATTTGAAACCGTGCACATGCGCATAGATCAAGAAATTTCGATTTATGTCCAGTTACATCAAATCGTTAACGAACATAAAACTATCTTGAAACGCCGGTTAAAACAAGAAGCTCGAAAAAAAGTGTATCTGGATTGAGGGAGTAATAAGGCATCGCGATTCAAGTGAGATGTAGCAGATATACCGAATGAGGAACAATATCTTTCTACAAGCTGGAAAATGTTTACCGGTTGAATTCAGCTTTCATCGCTAAAATTTAGTAAACCAGTTAACTTAACTTCGAGTTACCTTGAACTTCTCACGTCTAGGTGGGATTTGTGTGTTTAAGGTAATTATGTCTCAGTATTTGGAAAAGTGAAGGATAGAAGTAGCCACTTTGCGTTGCGTTACAAATTTTTTCGAAGATAGACAGAGAATCATACGCTACAAAATGAGCACTTGTTTTCGCGAGTTGATAAATGAGCTAGAACGTTTAGGATAAATTTCTAGCATGACTGAAGCCGAACAGCGGAATCAGAAATGTTTTCCAGAGTTTCGTCAACAGTCTTCAGAATCAAATGGGCAAACCCGTAAGCGATTATCAATATCAAAATCCTCGATTTTCAAAAATGAAAATAAGTATGCTAGAATTGTACAACACTCTCGACTCGGTAATGTCATGTAGCTATTTTTGCAAAAAGAATGCAACTATCTGTTAGGTTTGACGTCAGATGATCCTTTAAGACGGAAGGTGATACATCAGTAGAGCATTTCAAATTCATTTTGTTAGTTTAAAAAACACGTGACATTGCGAAGCCGACAATGCTCTAAAATCCTAGCATACTTATTTTCACTTTTGCAAAATCAAGAATTTGGATCCTGCACTTTCTGCGGATGCTTCGATTTGATTCTGTAAACTTTGTCAAAGAAACTCTAAAAGATTTTTCTGACTGCTCTGTCGAATTTCCAAACGTACTAGTACTTTATCCTCCAAAGTTCAGTCTGTCTATCGATCTGCGAAAAAAGCTGATAATTTTCTAATGATTACATACCTTTGATACCCTATCAAGAAATATTTTCGATAATACACAAATTTTCGTAATCGATGCAGGGCGTATAGCTATCCATGTGGGTGAGGCGCGTGTGTTACCTGTAGAACTGCCGAGAGGGTCATTGAGATATGAGAACGACAGTATTACACAAACATATCACATGCCGAGGAGACAACTGTTCATGTTTGAAATTCATTTTCGTCTCGACTCATTTCTATTGTTCACAATTGGTCTTCTAATATCATTTTACCGTTGCAGCATAGGACTTATGAAAAGTCCTTCTTTTCCTCCTTTTTTTCGGATTTTCTTCTTTTTGTTTTTGAAAAATTCCTTCTCAAAATCCTTCTTTTTGGTAACGCCCCGCTGCGACCCCTGTAATAATTACTATACTTTTATTTTGCGAAGTTTGTTGGGAAATAATGAGTATTGCTTCGAATCGAAACTCGAGACCCTTCATTTTATTCATTCCTTTCTTGCAGGTATCCTCAAGAGGTAGTGTAAAATACTAAAGGTCAATAAAAATCTTATCGTTCTATATGCCATACTGTCTAACCTTTATCTGCCACGCTCCGTTACTTCTTGTATAACATATCATTTTCTCGACTTATCGAAGGATATTTAGAAGTAGACCCAATCAACTCTGGCGTTAGAAAGTTGTTATTGATTAGGTATCCTGAAAAGTAACGAGAGAAATGATCATTACCATTTTACTATGCTTCATGTGTCGAGACGCATCATATGAACTACTAGAAGTAATGTAGAATGATAGGAATCATTGTTTTGATTCTGAATTGAACTGAAAAGTATGATTGTGTGTTTTGAGGCAAATATGTAGCGAAACACTAGTCATCATGAAACAAAAACAAAACAAACATTGACTCACAAAAAAAAAGTTAAAGAATGATAAGCAAATAGAACGATAGCAATGCCTAGTGTAAGATGATGATGATAAAATACAAAATATATTTCGATTTTAATACCTTAGAAAAGTAGTACATTTGATATGATCTATTTAAGATTTACAGAGAGACTTCACACCATACAATCTGTTCTGTGACTTAGAATATGAAAATGTATTAGAGTCACATTTTAGCTGTACAATGAGCTCTGTTAAAAAAAAAACTCTTTTTCAATATTTATTATCACTACAACTCCTGACCATGATCACTTTGAAAACCAAAAAAGCAGAGGGAGAGTAGAAAACAGCTCGTGTTAGCACTACATTTTCCTTATGTGAAATAAGTACAAGTGTAATGATATATTATAGGGATAAATCAAGCGATTCTAGAGGCAGATGAGTCATATTACCCTTTACAGGTCTCTTCCATCAGGGTAATTCTGCTCACGATAAATTTTGAGCTGTATTTGAAGCTGAGGAATATCACACATGCACAGTGAATCGTCTATGCTATACGTCTTAGTTAAACATGTTTTGTTTATGATTCGACTTTGTTATTAAATCAGCAATAAAGATAGATAGTCATGATGACAGTGAAAAAAAAGCAAAAAAGAAAGTCGCATATAGACTCGTTTATTCTTACTGCTATCATCAGTGATAAGAATGTAACTCTATCTATTGAAAGTCGAAAATGGCTTGCATCATTGTGATTCGAAAGAAAACACATGATAACGATAACGACTACAGTGACACTGAAGTCTTATATAGAGAGGCAATTTTACGCACATCACATTGTTTCAACTGCGTCGCCTAATCAACGAAATATAACTATCCATATTTATACAGCAACAAGTAAGAGAGATAATTGACTAGTTTTGATGTCAATAACATTGTTTTAGTCAAGCATAAATTTAAGAGACAAGATTCTGAAGTAGTTAAGTGAAACTGTGTAGTTGTAGTCATTGTCATGATAAAATTTCTCATAAGTTTCTTGAAAGTAGTGCAACAATATCGTTACTCTCTCAACGACGTGTAGCATTACAATTTTCCTAGTTGTCTTTCTCGTGATTTATCTACATCGTTTTGTTTAAGCTCACGTTGTTTGTCATTGTACACAACTTGCAATAAAACTAGAGTATATAGGTACAATCATTAAATATCCTTCCATTTGTCGTCATGAAAAGTGTTTACCGTACATGAATATTTTCAGTTGATTTTCTTTGTTTGAAGGATGATTCGCAATGCGGTATTGATGTTACTAATGTTAGCCATGGTACATTGCCATAGCTCCCTTCAAGATGCATACATTCGTGCCAAAGCTCGATCAACGATTAATGATCGTCGTCCAGATTTGGTCAATACTCGTTCGGCAATACCGATAAAAGCTAGTCAACCAGTACCTGTCAATCCTGACTTGTTCTTTCCTCCTCTACCTGGACAGTCGAATAATGATTTTCATCCACAATTACGTCGACTTCCATTAGCACACGAACCATTGTACTACTATTCATGGCATATACACAGTTATTTCTTTCACGAAAACAAAAATGTTACTGCACGTGCTCTAGGTATCCGAGAACAATTTATGAACTATTTTAGCATCAAAAAATGCGAGGGCAATTGTTTTATGGGTGGAATATTTGATAATTGTACAGGAATGTGTGTATGGGATCCGGTAATGGGTGTTGATGGACCACATCCATATGGACAATGGGGTGTCTATTTGCCAAATGAACTTTTGAGTGAGACATTATCGTGGATGTCGGCAAACCATGGTGAATTTGAAGTTTTGTTTCATCCAAATACTGGAGAAATGATTGGCGATCACGACAGTCAACAACGAGCAATGTGGATCAAACAACAGGTGCCACTTGATTTAGATTTCCTGAGATGGTTACAATGCAAGTGGTTTGGATGTGTTGATGATTCGTAACATATATATTGCATTGTTTTCAACATTGATTTTTGTATCGAGTTTGCTACTAATAAAACAGAGCTTAACTTGTATTCATAGATCAAGTATGGTCATAGGATTGACAAATCGATTCGATTCAATAAATATGAACATTTTCGAAAATATCAAATGCACTCTAGGAACAGAATGACTATTTTAATATATTTTGAGAATCCTCAATTGAGTACTGTTGACAATCAATACAAATAAATGTTATGATATTTCAGTTGGTCGAGATAGTCAGATGGAGTTTCACTTGTTTAAAAATCAGCCAACAAAAATTAACAATCATAAAAGATTGAGGAATAATAGGTTTACGAAAATATCTTCGAATTTATATTTTTAATGCGAAAGAATCAGTTATTCCAAAATAAATGAACTTCGTCGTATTCGAACTGTAATTCATCTTCTTCTTTAACCCTTGAACCAAGAGGGAAACGGCGGACTTGAAGTAGAAAAGTACGCCAAAGTAGACTACTTGAAATAGATCAAAGTACCACCCAAATAGTCCAAAGTAGAAACAAGTAGCTCAAAGTAACTTCAAGTCCAAAAGTCCGCCGTTTCCACCTTGTCTTGAACTCTTGGAACAGAAGAAGATACAAAAAACCTTAGAAAGTTTATTACTCGTCCACGCTGCACTTTAAAATTCCTTGATTTATAGGTGTATCTTTTTTCACGATGAAAAGCAAATATTCTAGTCATGTGCTTTGTAGCCTGCCAAAAGCTCTTCTTTTACATATGGTTAGAAAGTTTCTAAGCTGAATAAAATTCGTTGTCAGTTTCAGAGATATGATTTATTTGATAAAGTAGTCCAAATAACAATGATAAAGTATATTGTCTATACTATGCCAAGTAGTCCTTGGTCAATTAATTTGTCTATTGATCTTGATTATGTTTCATAGTGATTCTTGATGAATTCTCCTGCAAACTGTTGAATATAAACTCGTGCTTAAGCAAAAAAAAGCGTAGCGTAAACTCAAATCTATCAAAAATTGTACTTCATAGCTTGGAACCCAACTGAGCTGAAAGTTCTATAGTTGTCTCATTAGCTGTTGTGCAAAGACATGGAAAGCTTTGCTTTCATCCAAGCATAAATCTTATTATCAATTGTTCACTGGCGACACCAGGGTCAGAGTGAATTTTAATTGTTTTTTTCTCAATCTGATAAATTTCTTCAAGAAAGATGAACATTTACAAGAATGATTTTGGATCATCTAGAAAATCATGTTTTTGCTGTTTGTGGCTGCTCATTAGAGCCAATCAATCACAAGTAGTATATGTTACTGACTCATCGAATTTAATCAGTGTCGTCATCTAACATAGAATATGGTTACAACAAGTTTTTCTTAGGATAAATAAACTAAATTTTACTTAACAATCGTTTTACAATCGATATGAAGGCATTCAATGGTAGTTTATTTTGTATAATATGTTTATTGCTTGATGTTTCCATTGAAATGATCGAGTAGACTATTCACTGTTGGAGTCTTTCGGACTACACTGATGTGCTAGAAAAATAACATTTCCAATCATTAATCCTCAGCATTCTCTATATGCTTGTGAATCATGTGGCTTTGTCGATTCTAAGTATGCTTTCTTGATTTTTTTATGCTCTTGTTTATGCTTGCACAACTTCAATATCATATGAAGAATTTTCAAGTTGCTTTCATATTCTTTCTCTATATTATTCTCTCATATATCATGTATCTATGGAGCAGCTATATACTTAAGTCAATTCGACTCATATAGGAAATGTGTTTTTGTCAAAAGATGACAGTAGGTTCATACTCAGACCCATAAGAAATTAAAATAGAAAATTTTTAAACTAATTAATTCTATAAAAGACTGAACATTTTATTTAGATCCGGCCAATTTGCAACCAACAAATAATCCGGTATCATCAACTGGCAACACACAATGTGATCGTTGTCGCTATAAGAGAGATTGCTCTATCGAGTTTTTTACAAGATATTATGCTTATTATTTTTTTTATCGTCATCGATTTTTTGGCCTACTTCGCTGTTGGTGCTCTTGTCATAATGAACTTGTGAAATCTCTTAACAGTCGTAAATAAGATATGAATGGTACATCTAGAAAGTTTCAATGAATATTATTATTTTAAAAAGAGCTCTGTAACCTCATATCATCTACTAACAAGCCTTTCTTCATTTAAATTGCTTTGATCATTCTTGAAAAAAATAATTTAATCTATTGCATATTGTAACATGTTAATAAAACTCATGTCCAACATTAGTTGCCCTTACTCTGACCTCCAACCGATACCCATTTCCTAACCGTTCAATACGACACGTCACTCTTTTCGTTGTCAAGCACCATACGTATTGTTTTCTCTCTCGTCTACAGTTCTCTTCACACAGTTGTTTTTTCGTCCACAAGGGTCACATACATCATTTCCTATTCCGTCTCTTGAGAGTAACTCATGTTCTTTTTAGATGTTAACAGGAATCAGCTGTGAATTCATGACAAAGATCATGCTCAAGTAGTGCCATTATATGAGTCTGACTCTATCAAGCTCTGAGTAAAATGATTGATTTTCCTATCGAAAAATACTTTTCATTATTCAATTGGTATTTAACATTCCTAGAGGTTCAGAAACTTCGCATTTACCTTTCCTAATTCAGATCAAAATCGCTAAAAATGCAGTTTTAACGAAGAAAAACCTGTTTTATATATGAACGGAACAAAAGAGAGAGCTGCTACGTTTTATTTTTCTTGGTGACACTTTGAACTAATATCATACGATGAAGAAGTCTCAAACTAATGAGTGAAATACATAGTTGATGAAGATTTTCCCTGCTCTATTCAAATATGATCTCAAGAATGTAAAAAAAAAAATGAAGAAAACAGTCAAAAATTGGACACTGCTAAATAATGGAAGATTTTTATAGTTACTGCTAATAGATTGTATATGCAGATATCTGTTGATAGCTGAAGTGATTCTAGTACTGGTAAAACTGTTAGTCACTGTATAAAGCAGTATTGATATCGTCCAGTAAGAATGATGCCCAATCAGATTATTTGAGAAAGTTTCAATCGTTCGAATTAACTTTAAATTTGGAACTTTGGCGAACATTAGAAAATTTTAGTAGACAATGTCGTGATCGAGTAAACATTGCAATTCAATTTTGTTTCAAAATCAAGAAAGTATCAAACACTTTCTCACATCGACTAGCATAATGTTTTCCATTGATAGAAATAAAATTGAGCATCAAACCTGGATAATCAATCTTTTAGGGCAACAATTACTGCTCAGTGGTATGATCATTTGAAGGGTGTGGGGTGGGTGGGGTGTGGGTATAACATTGATTAGATACTTACAACTACCCACATCCTCACGATCCACACATGTGTTTATCTTTAAGGGTGATATTTAAGTAGTTTTAGTATAAACTCTTAAAAGTATTCACTAGCCATGATGACCACTTTCCAAAGGTTTTCAAATATTTTGTTTTGAAACAATTACTATAGTAACTAAAATCTATACTATTTACTTCTTCAAGATCATGGTGCATCAAAATGTGTTGTGAATAACTTCTTTAGACAGCTACTTAAAACTTTCGATATAAGTGATTTTGTTTTGAAAGAATCGATCATAAAACTTCTTTTACGCACATTCCAATCAAGATAGGCGTAAGTTATATCCGGTAAAACTTTGTGTAGAAGGATCATGAATTTTATCATTTCATAAGTCAATAATTGGATATTAACTCAATTCTTCTTTTTTTTTGTTTTCTGGTCCGTCCTTCACTTAATTGCTCCTACTATTGGAGGGTATGCATGCGAGTGAAAAAACACTCAACAAGTACACCCACTTCCACATCCTTACAGTACAATCCTGATCTGATCTTGACAAAAAGAAGTTGAATTTTGAAAAGAAAACTTCGAGACTATTCCTAGAATGGTAATTTCAAATCTTGAAAATATCGTTCTTTTTTCTTCTGGCAAGCTTTTAGTCAAAATCTCGATAATATCCTGAAAGTACCTTCGATTTTCGCTTGAAAAATAAAAACCTAGCCAATATCTAGCAAAATCCTAAAATCGATCCAAATTCACACAGTTACTCACAAATCCAGCTACTCATCCTGACAACAGTATTCACCATCCATGAACATACACACTTCGTATCCACAAAAAAATCACCGTCGTCTTTGGTTTAATAGGTCGAAGAAAGATGTCATAATCATTATTTCTTATTTAGTAAATAGCGAAAGAAACTGATGCCCTTCAAAATCAAGACTATTCTTTTTTCGTTTTCTTTTGTTTCTATAGAAGTTCTCCTCTGTACAACGTCATTTCTTTTTTCCTCTCAAAAAAATGGCATAAATGTTAAAATGATTTGCCATGCACTCTCGACGCTGTCGACAACAACATCAGATGCAATAAAATATTTCTGTTGCGCCTACCTCTAAAAGAGAAGTATTGTTTTTTTTTCAAATTTTCACTGAACAACAAACATTTTCAGGGTATGGGTTTAGCTATCCTCTCTATAATGCTCTCACACTCACACCTACTTAGATTTGACTCTAATTAGATTTAGTGAGATTCGGCTCATGTCCTTGAAATCTTGAAAATATTGGCGATTAATTGCAATATATCGGAACAACGATCGTGGATTGAAATGCGATAAATCGCCGATGTTTTTCGATGATTCTGGCTATTTTTGTGAATAAGCATGGTTTTATGATCAATTATTATATTTCACTATATTAATAATCGAAGTGGTTTTATTCATGAAATCTCAATTTCTACTGTTATACTAACAAGTTCGTATTACTACATAATTTCTATTAACGAATATTTTTATTAAAAAATTGAATGCTCCCATTATTCTACATGAATAAAAAATTGAATAAAAGTAAAAATAATAGTCCGTCATTCTATTTTTTTGCAGTTAAGCGAGAATATAATCGAAAAATGCAAAAAAAAATTAAAAACCAGCGTTCTTTTGTATGACTTCCAACATTGAGTCGACTTTTTCTCTGAAACCATTTCACACATGTTTTTTTTTTGTTTTTCATAAGTTGACTATCTAAAACGGATTCAGCTGTCGAAACTACTGATGATTCATATACGATTCATCAATGCACAACAAGTGATAATCAGCTAATAGCTAATAGAAACTAGGCACAGCTCAAAAGAGTTAAATGGTGGCGTCTATCCAATTCCTTTGTAGTGATTACTAAGTCTTTCAAACGAGCACTGTTTTAAAAGATTCTCTTCCTATATGTAGCAGTTCATTTCATAAAACTTTAAATTACTCAATAGCAATAAACGTAATTTGACTAATATAGTAGAAAATCAAGGCGAAAATAATAAAACAAATACATATAACCAATTAAATTCAAATAAAAATGGATATGTTGACATTTCGATACACAATTAACCTTCTTCAGAGCTTGTTTTTACACACACTACTGATGCTCGACATTGTATATGATAGATTTTTTTCTTTATTCTTCTTGTTCTTTTGTTTTTTGATAGTAGTACAGATGAGAAAAGCTGGATGCTCTCTCCTTCTAGTGTGTCATCGTCTTGTCCTGTCCGTACTTCGATGAAAAACAACAAAAGGATTAAAGAAAAAAAGTATATATAAATATAACTTCGAACATCAATAGCGTGTTTAACAACAAGCTCTGAGGAAAGTCAATTTTGTACCAAAACATCCATAAATATAAAACTTATTGGTTTTATTTTAACCAAAGTCAAACTAGTACTGTTGTAACACTTCAATGTTTATCACATCACTTACCTATCCACTTTGAAACCGAAAATATCTATTTAGCGATTTAGGCGACTTTTTTCGATGCCCTACATGCGAGCTCAAAAGTGATAGGAAACCTCACGATATGCATTCATTAGGACGAGTCACTATTGATGATTTTATGCTTACTTTTATAGTTTACAATGATATCGAATGATGAAGATATTAGGAAAATGATTCGATCGAAATGTGCAAAATGGTCTAGGCTATCCGAACTACAGATATTGGCATTTTTCAAGAATAATTTTGAACACATAAGTTGGTTGAAAGTGTTTTTTATTGCTCAGACCATCATCTTAGTATTCCTGTTACGCGCACTCAAAAGTCATCCCGATTGCCAACATTATTCATTTAATGTGACGAAAGTCCAAAGAGTACGTTTTGCTCATTGTATGACAGGTGCTCCTAGAACGCTCTATAAAGAAGAAGTGTACATCGCTTACAGACGACAAGCGTTAGATATACTAGCTGGCGATCTCTTTGTTGTTCTTGAACTTCGAACCGACGCTGAGTCTGTCCATGGAAGTCTGGTTGAATACAACCCGCAAGACAAGTACAATGCTGCGCTGAAATATCTTTCTCCACGCAAACTTGAATGGATTCCTGTAGGAGAACATTTTGGTGCTATCGATGACCGCGTCGGTTACTCAAAGTGGCAGCGTTGCTTGGAACATATCGAAAAGGCAGAAGAACAGAATGGTATTAAATACAATTTTATCATTCGAAGTCGACCAGATCTGTATTTCGCTAAAGCATTACCTTCACCTGACAAGCTACCGAATGATCGTATTCTCATTAATCCGTACTATGAGTGTGTACATGACATTCCATCGGGTTATAACGACTCGTGGGGTACAAATCTCACTTTTTGTGACGGAAAGAATCATGGACTTTCAGACATATTTGCAATCGTTCCACGAGCTTTGGCAGATAACTACATGCGTATTGGCTATGCTACTAATGCACCTCTTGATGTTTGTGGTATACGAGCTGGTCATCCTGAATGTTTGATCAAGGCAGTGCTGATAAAAACGAAAGTCAAAGTTGAAATGTGGCCATTCATCGTAAAAATCATGCGCTCAGCAAAATTCTGCCATTCTCAGTTGTGGAATAAGTTTAATAGTTGGTGTTAATAATTTTGATTGACACATTTGAGGCAATTCAGTTGTGTTGTAGAGTAGTTCTACCACATTCCTTTTATGTGCATAGGCATTTTGATTAACACACACATTCAACTCTTCCGTCTGTACTATTAGTAATTTTCATTTTTCTGCTTATATTATCACCGAGACAGTTTTCTTTCTTGTCGAACTGTATAACTAATGAAGTTGCTTTTCTCTTTTCCTCGCTTATTGTAAATTAGAAATAAGATAAAAGACAAGAAATTTTCACTGTTTTTTTTCTTTTGCATGCTTTTCGTAGCTATATCTTAAAGTCTTTTCACTCGTGTTTCTAAAAGCTAGTGCATGTAAGCCACAACCGATTCATAGTTAACATGCTTCATGTAACATATACGTGATAGTTGCAAAAGTTTCATAACTTCTGACGTAAGTCTCATTAGAATATATTGAACTATCAATTATTTATGGACATTTTACAAAAAGTCTTCAAAACGAGCCTTTTGACTAAGGAAGATCTTGACGAGACCGTATCTTAAGAATGGCTAGATTGATTGAGCTAAAATTCTTTTGTGGTCGTACACATATCAATGAGTTCTATTGACAAAAAAAATTTCATCTATAAATATTGGATCCTTGCTTTTTTTATAGATTATCCAGTAAGGTCAAAAGTTCACAATTTAAAAAACTTTAGAGTTTCATATCTTATAGCTAGAAAAACATAAGTCTGCAATTTTCGGTGGAAGTAACATTCATAGAGTTGTATATGTACTGAGGATTTCAGGTCTGTACATCGTCTCTTTTAGCTCGTAGAACATTTTCGAAGATAAAATTTTTGGTGAAAGTTTCATTATTGTGTCAAGGCTATTTTCCAAAATATGTAATGATTTGAGGCCTAATCTTTTGAAGTTGGAAGTTCTCTTTATGATCTAGGACATTATAGAAGAAGCAGCGTCGGAAGCCGAAATGAACTGATTAATGTACAAGAGAATCCTACATCTAAAATTTCAATGTTTGATTAAATTTCAGTTTGATTATCCTATCTGAGAAATTTTTAATCGAGATCATGCAAGTAATTATCTTACGTCGATATCTAAAGTCATTCTGTCCAAAATTCATGATACACATATCCACAACCGTCAAAAAGAGACGCAAAAGCAACTGTCTTTAATTATTTCCTTCGTCAAAATATGTCGAGAGTTATCGGTGGTTCACATTTAATGTATATGAAGAATCTGTCACAAACATAGTCCGTCAGAGACGATTCATGAAGTCATCAAGCATTGTTATTGTTTGCAAAAAACTGGTCTTTGTTTTATCGAATAATGAAAGGTCATGCTAAGAAACTTAAGCGTTCAATTTTTAATACTTTGCCATCTGTTTGTCATAAGTCATCACCAACGGATTAGAGAAAACCTTGTCGACAGAAATATTTCATTGTCGTTTTTCATGCAATAACTTTAAGTCTAATCCTCACAAGATCATAATGTGAACATGATGGGTTTATATATTATAGTTACTTGATAGAGTTTCAGCCACATCGACCACTTCGATACTCGAGAGTTCTGTGGATTTAATTAGTCGGTAAACAGTATAAAAGCATCGAAAGAGGAGTAAAAGCTTTCTTTAAATATATTTTAACACTCATTACCGATTGCTCATTTATCTATTTTCATTTCTTTGTTATTTCAGGTCGAAATTGGATGAGTTCAGTAGTAACTTTCATAGTTTTCGATTTAATGTCGCGATCACATCTTTGGTCTCTCGAGAAATTTCAAACGTTCATAGGAGAGAAATTCAATATATTTATGCCATTTTATTCGTGGACGGTACACTTGTCTCTCTTCCATGTATGTATGCCCAGTGATACGTGACACGCTAGTCTCTCATGTAGCATCCTTAGTACATGCTTCACCCAGCTTAGCTGCAGCTTTTCAATATTAGGGAGTAATCGTTCGATTTTGATAAATTCGCTCTTTGAAGTTACGTCATTCAATGCATAGGTGGGATCTACTTGAAATCATTCATTTTAACACACCCTATATAAGGATATGATGATTACCAGATGAAAGCCATTGGTTCCATACTCATGTAAAACAATCAAGAAGCCTTGAAGGACGTGATCCTAGATTTTCTGAAAATCAATAAATGCTGTATACAGGGGTTAATTGAACTTCGAAACATTCTAGAAAACTTGCCAAAGTGTGAAATGTGACTTTCTCTAGAGTTGGTGAACTTCACTTTGATTTTAGTGAATAGTCCAAATTCTAGGAATCATATAGGCTGACGATGATTCAGTCGACCAGTAAACTAAAAATGATGCCGAATACGCTACGGTCATATTGTGTCAGATGGATAATGAAGGATATTGCCGAGATCCTTTCATCAAGTTGCAGCTATTATCTGTTAGAACTTGGCAAAATGCTGGATGGATTTTTCCTCAAGAGTAGCGAAAATCATATTAGAAGCTTTTTTTCAGGTTTGAACAACGTTATGTTTACTAAAACTTTTGCCATAGAAATAACACGCAAATTGAACAAATCTATTCGGTATGTCATTTATATCGACTATTCAATGTTTCTTTCAAAAAAAAAAGAATTAACACTTATATTTAGGATCAAAATGCTCAATTGAACTGATTCAAGTTTTAGTACGTGACAGGCGTTGGAATAAGTGTACAAGATAGAAGAACATCTTTGTCAAATTATACCAAAGTAGATATGATGATATTGATTTCAATATGCATGATTGTGTCATACAATTGAAATTAAAAAGTAATAGTTTAACTGGAATTCAATTCAAAGAATGAATTCATTGCATTGCAAAACAATTATTTCATCGGTCTGATATCAATGTTAAAATTAGGTACAAGAAAAACTCGAAATTTCTCAGATTCAGTACAATGATTGAAGGTGTAGATGTGAGTATGGTTGCCTCTTCGTTCACATTCAGAATTACATCGACACTTCACATTGTAACCTTATGTATTGTTTCACTTTTTGTCTTGTTGCTCACCTATGAACAAAGAACAAACGCGTATCCTTTATTTAGTTCTTTTGTTGTTTTGATATAGAACGTATTAAAACAGATTTATTTTTCATGGATACCACTTAACTAAAAACATCAACATAACAATAGTCTTTTTCGATCTTTAATCACAATTTGAGAAGATTGACAATTATTTTTGATCCACTATAATGAAACATCTTTACGTTTTTTCAAAAGAAAATTTTTCCGATAGTTTAAATTTATCATTAGTAACAAAAGAAGATTTCTTTGTAACATAATGTAGCATAATTTAACTAAGATATCCTAAAAGGTTTATTAAAATAAATGGAAAAAAAAACAATCATCAATGCATAAACTTTTAGGACTAATGTTGAATGACTGACTGTAGGAACTAATTAAAAAGATAAGTATAAAAAAAGTTAATGAAGAACTTTTGATCAAAGGAATCACAGAAAAAGAAAAAGCATAACATATTGTTTTCTAGAACAATAAATAGAAATATTGGAGATATACTTTTCTTTCGTTCATGTCTATTTGACTAGAAAGAATATGTCTTATCAAGTTTATTTGTTCACATGTTTATCATCCTTTGTTGTTGTTGATGGTGGTGATGATCTTGCACCTTGAACAGATGATCCAACTCCTATAAATAACGATAAATTAAATAAATATTTATATTTTTAATTCATGTTTTTAAAGATTAATTTAGGAAATGAATTTAATTATTGTTTTTATTGGAAAAGTTACTGATTAAAAAAGAACAAAAGACAAAATAGAATCATTTGTGCTATATCGAGTTCATCGGTGAACAACGCATTTTATCGAATATCTTACCGTGAGTAATACTACTCTTTTTGAAGTGTCGAACAGCATCGAAAAACATCAAATAACACAAAGTGATCATGTATGTTATTGCAATAAAAAGTTTATCAAAAAACCAAGCAAAGTGATTATTTGGCATTTTAGCTAGACAATAAATCAAGCACAATCAAGCACAAAAACAAACCAATCGAAACAAAAGCAAAATACACAATAATGTACCCACCTATTACACTATTTCCTGATGAATCTATACAAGATTTAAAATAAAAACAAGATAATTTATTATTATTATTATTTAGCTCAATATCAATAATATCTAACCTGTGTTTTGTTGATTTGATGTTATATTTGAAGGATAATCAGATGATGAAGAAGAACTTTCACTAACTACTTTACTTACTACAGTTGGTCCAGCGAACTCTCCTATACCTAGAAGAAAAATTTTTATTTAATAAAACAAAATTTAAAGATAAAATATATAATATGATTTATTTACCTTGTGTATAAGTAGTAACAATTGTTGATTTAACTGTCCAATTTGATTGTTGTTCATGTGTTGAAATATTTGAAGAAATTTCTGATCTATTTTATAGAATAAATTTTATTTTTTTTAAATTTTTTTAAATAAAAATAAAACAAACGGAATATTTTCAGGAAGAGATGTTTTCACTTCTTTAGTTGACTTTTTGAGAATACTTGTTGGTTGTCTTTCAGGTGTTTTTTGTCTTTGTTGTGATGGATGATATTGTGATGGTAGATGAGCTATATTATGTTCGATTTGTTCTTGAATATGTGAATATGAATCTCGACCAATATAGTCAATATGACCTGTTTCCCATGCTCGACGATGTTTTGTTGAACCGATATCAACTGTTTCATTATTCAATAAAATATTACTACTAAGTGAACCAATTGATTGATCCTAAATTAATCAATTATTTATCATTTTTTTTTACTGTTTTTATATGAAAAAAACAAAACAAAAGAAAGATTAACTTATGTAAATTTTTACGTTTTAATAACAAAAAAAAAATGGTTTGATTTTTAAAAAACTAAACTAATGAATCGTCTCTATATTTATAGGTTGTTATATGAATATATTCTTTTAAATGAAAGCACATGCAATATTCTATCATTTCAAATAAAACAAACAAGATGCTGGATATTAAGCAAATAATTTAATCAATAAAATAGTTTTATTTATTCGGAAAAAAAATATTTTCTTTTTCGTTAATCAACAGACTTATTTCATTTAAAAAACAAAATCTTATATTTTTAATTAAATTATTAAATAAAAGAAATTTTTCTTTTTTTTTGAAAAAAAAAACTAAAATAGTTCTGTTCTTCTCATATAGAAGAAAAAAACAAACGAATTGCATTACCTGTTTATCAATGGATGATTGCTTATTTGAATCTATTTGCTAAAGGGACAAGGTTAAAATAGCATGCAAACAAGCAAACAAATAAATAAATAAATAAAAATTCAACCTGATTAAATAATGACAATTGTGGCCAAACTCGTTGATACATTATTCTCCACCATGAAAGAAGAAAATCTCTTTGAATATCACTTTGTCCATCTAAATTTCCTGATAATTGTTCATTTAATGGATTATATGTTAAATTCCATGGTTTTAAACTACCAGCAAAATGAATAATACGAATTTCATTACGAAATCTATTATAAAATAAATTTTTAAAATAAATTTTATTTAAAAAAATAAATTTTATCCTTACTTTGTTACTGCTGGTAAATATGAATAAAATGCATTTGATGTAACATTATAAATAAATGGTAAATGTCGAGATATATCTGATGAACGCCAATTTGAAAAAAATTCATTTAAAAGACCTTGATCACCACCTTAAATAAAATAAAATAAATAAAGAAACAAGAAAAATGAAAAATGAAAACAAACCATCAAATGAAGCATTTTTTTCTGATGCAAATAACATTAATTTTCTAAATGTTTCTTTTGATGGACGATAAACAAAAACACCTGAATTAAAACAATCAGGCCAACCAGCATCATGTGCAGCAGAAAATTCTTCTCTTTCAAATAAATCATCTATTTGACGTAAAACAATACAATCCGAATCCAAAAAAACACATTTGGAATATTGTTCTAAAAGCCAACAATTTATTTTTGTAAATGTTATTCCAAGTTCTGGACGTGATAATAAACGTAAATGTTCACTATCATTAGAATCCAATTCTTCAACAAGAATAACTTCATCAAAATTATTTTCTAAGGTTTTTCTTAATAGAATAATATTTTATTTTAATTTATTTTGTTCTAAAATAAAATTACTAACTTTAATGAATCAGATAAATTATTTGATATAAGAACAACTAAATTTCGTTTTGTTCCAACCAAACGAATTGATTGTGCAAGAACAAGAGCTCCAAGTGCATAACCATCATTTGTTACTAATGTTACAAATGCTTCAGACGACATTTATTTAAATAGACACTTTAAATAATATGGATTTTCTTATGTAACAACGATCGTCTACAATAAAACAAAATACAAATACTTTCAAACGGAATAAATTGTCATTTATATAATGTTTCTATCGACTTTGTATTGTGTATTTAATCAGGGAGTGAGTGCAAAATTTTTTTTTTTGTTTGTTCGTTAACGTGATCGACAGAAACGGTTTGAAAAAAAAAGTGTCCTTACTGGCCTTTTCTAAAATTTCTTCAACTGATTGTTCTTGTTTTTTTTTTCTTAAGATATTTTTCTTTTCCTCGAAACAAAAAAAAAAAAAACAAAAAGTTAACATTATTCTGGATTTGATATATAATAAGATGATATTTTCAGAAAAAGTTTATAAAAACAAACATATTATTAGGTTATATAAACATAAAATAGTGAAGACTAATGAAAAATAATCTTAGTCATAAAGGAAAAACATCAAACGATTTTGTATTTCTAGTACGAATAATCAACGTAATATATAGGAGATATTATTTTTATTCGAATTTGTTTAACTAATGATATGTTTATATGATAATATAATATATATATAATTAATTATGTTACATCCGATAAAAATCTCAATAGAAATGATAGATGTCATTATAATTAATTGTGTTTTTTCTACTTTTCTCATTAGTAAAAAGTAAAGACCAATGAAATAAAGAAATAATTTATTATCATCATAATAAAACTGTATATATATATATCAATTCGTCTGTTTCTTTTCTTGTTGGACCTTGAACTTTGAAGGTTATCTTATTTTATTGTTTATTCATTCAATTCTTTTAGTCAATCTTCAAGCAAACATTGACAAATAATATCAAATGAATTAATATTCAAATATTTTCTTCATTTATTTATAGATATATTTATTTATTTTGATCAATTTTTGTTTTATCATCTTGATGAAAAAGATTTATGTATATTGGTTTAAGTTAGAAAAATAAAAAAAGATGAAATAAATCATTTTATATTTGATTTATTTATTTTTTAAAATCTTGATAAGAAAAAACAAATTGTTGGACTAATAAAAATGATTTATATTAAAAAATGATTTGTATTTCGATAAATAAATTGATATTTAATCGAATGATTTACTCATTAATCGTTAAATAATTATTTTATTATTGATAATAAAAAAAAAACAAAAGAAGAAATAATTGAAATGAAATATGTTTTTTATTTGAAAATAAATAATTATTTTTTATTTAAATACACAAAGTTTTTTGTTTTTGTTTTTCTCAATTAAATCAAAATTTATATAAATATAATAAAAAGATTTTTATTTTCTTCAGATAAATTATTTTTGTTAAATCGAAATAATTAAATTTATTTTTATGAATATATTTTTCTTACAAATAAAACAATTTACTTTTGTTTTTTATTATTTATACAAAATGATTAACAATTTATTTTAAAGTAATAACATTTTGTTTTTCCAAGGAAACTTTTTTTGTTTAAAATAATTATTTCCTAACAATTCTTTAAGTAAAGATAAAAAATTTTTTTATATTATTTCAAAAAAAAAATTCAATCAAATTTTTTTTTTTTTTCTAAATCAGTTCTATCAAACTTCTTTTTTTTAAGTTTTCTTTTCGATGATCAATCCTGTTTTTTTTTAAATATATGAAAATAAAAATAATATTTATTAAATGAAACAAATATAATTTTCGTTTAGATTTAATTTATTATCTATTGAAAGAAATAATCATCGATTTAAATTAATTTATTCATTGTCAAAGTAAATTTCCTATGATTGTTAATTACTAAAACGGTCAATCATCATGATACTATATATGAATATTTTATATAGACTATCTTTCTCACTTTAATTTCACTTTTATTAATATGATAGATCATTTCTCTATCAAATAAAAAAAACAAAAAAATGATTTTATCTATTTAACGAACAAATATATATTTATTAAAATAGATTATTTTTAATTAATCGAACAATTTACATATTAAAATATGAAAAACGAAAAAAATTTTAATATTAATTTAAAAATGAAAATATCTTAACATAACTAAATAAAAACTGTTTCAGATATGAAAACATCATTGTCAATATATCGTTTATCTTTAATAAATAATTTAATTCGTCGACATCTATCAAATGAATCATCTTCATCAATGGATTTTGAAACAGCTAAATCTCGTTTAGAATCATCATCATCAATTCAAGTTGATAATGAAACAAAATTAAAACTTTATGCTTTATATAAACAAGCAACATCAGGTGTTTGTTCAACGGCAAAACCTGGTCTAACTGATTTTATTGGTCGAGCCAAATGGACAGCTTGGTCTTCATTAGGAAAAATGAATCAACAAGATGCACAAAAACAATATATTTTAACTGTTCAACAATTACTTTCGAATTCAACATCAAATAGTCTGTTTTTATTTTATATCTATAAAAATCATAAATAAAACAAAAGAAAAATTTGTTTTTATTTTAGATCAAATTGAATCAACATCGAAAAGTGAAGAAATAACAAATGAAAAAGATGAATCAACAACAGCAGAACATATTGAATTAATTAAAAAAAGTCCATTACATTGGGAAATAGTTCTTAATAGACCAGAAAAATATAATGCTATAACACAACCAATGTATGAACGTATTATACAAATTCTTGATCAAGCTGCACAAGATAAAGAATTAATTCTTCTTTCATTTACTGGAAAAGGAAAATTTTATTCAGCTGGTACTGATTTAGCCGATTTTGCTAAAATGGCTGTAAGTTAGTTAGTTTTTAAGATTTAATTTCTAAAGAAAAAAAAAGGTTCATTCTTTTTATTATTTTCCTACACAAAACATTCTATTCGATTAAATACTAGAAAATTGATTTCAAAAACAAATTCAAAATTTTGTTTTTTTTTTATTAAATATGTTAAATCGATTAGATTATTTACTTATTAGACATCAACAACAAATTTAAAAGAATCAGTTGAACGTGGTCAAATATTATTAGAAACTTATATTGGAAAATATATTGATTTTCCAAAAATTTTAATTGCATTTATAAATGGTCCAGCAGTTGGTATATCAGTATCAACATTAGGTTTATTTGATGGTGTTTATTCATCATCAAATGCAACATTTTCATTACCATTTACACGAACAGCTCAATCAGCTGAAGGTTGTTCATCATTTACATTTCCATTAATAATGGGTTCAATTAATGCTAAAGATGTTCTTTTATTTGATCGAAAATTAACAGCTGATGAAGCTCAACAACGTGGTTTAATTACAAAAGTAATTGATGATAAATTATTTGAAGATGAAAAACAAAAAATTTGTCAACATATATTATCATTACCTAAAGGAAGTCTTTTAACAAGTAAATTATTAATACAAAAATGGAATAAAGAAATTCTTCAACGTGTTAATAATTATGAAGTTGAAACTTTAAAACAACGTTGGTTAACAGAAGAATTTGTTCAAGCTATGATGGAATTTATGAGAGGAAGAAAAAAAACGAAATCATCAAAATAATAATAGAAATATTCAACTTTCGTTCTTTTTTAATACATGTTTTTTTTCTTTTTTTTTTTTTTTTTGTTTAATTGTAGATAAAATGTATTCTTCTCCATCATCATCAAAACAAGAAGAAGAAGAAAAAGAAAAAGAAAAAGAAGAAGAGGAATCATTATCTTCTCATGAAAGATATTATTTTGGTCCAAGTCGTCTTTTAACTAAACGAATTCATCTTAAATCTAATGATGGTACATTAGATTTTACAATAACTGGTGGAAATAATTTTCAACCTATTATAATTGCTTCTGTTGTTTGGGCTTCACAAGCTTATTTACAAGGAATGAGACCTGGAGATCAAATTATTTCTGTTAATGGAATATCATTTCAACAAAATATTAATTATACACAAGCTCTTCAAGTTTGTTTACTTTTTTTTTATTAAACTTTTTCAAATACTGATATATATATCAGAGATGTCCATCGCGGCTGAAAATCTGCCGCTGCCGCGCCGCGGACTTAGAAAAAAAAAGCTGCCGCGCCGCGACGGTTTATAAAAAAATGTTGCCGCGACGCTGCCGCGATGAATTATAAAATAAACGTGCCGCCGTCGCGCCGCTGCCGCGGCGGTTTACAAAAAAGTGTTTCTAATTTCACTGCTGCGACTATATGTCACCAGAGATATTGGTACTAGTCCATCAGATTCATTCAGTCTAGGGGTGTTTCATTTGTAAACCCTGAAATTCTATTAATTTCATGCAGTTTTTCAATGTTCCCCAAAAAAATCCTGCCGCTGCCGCCATCGCGGCAGTGCCGCGATGAACATCTCTGATATATATATAATCTCTTTATTTTCGTTTCGACAATTCTATCAAATAATTCCTCATTCCATCATTAGTTATTTAATCATTAGTTTTCTCACTGAATATAGATTTTTTTTTTTGTTTTGTTATTTGATTTTGTTCTATATTGTCCTTGAAGAATATTTAATAATATTGACATTTTTAAATTAGTTTATTGTTTTTTCTTTTTAAAGATAAATATGTTTCTCTTATCAATGATTAAGTAAATAATATACTTTTGATTTGATAAGAAAAACATTTAATTAATGATTTGTAGATGTATTATTTGACACTAATTGCAAAATAATATATTTGCTTTATTTTTCAAAATAAGAGAAATTGTTTTAATAATCATTGAAAATGTATAGAATTTATCATGATGATGATAAAATCAACTTATCTGATCTACTTACAAATTTTATTTCGAATTATTTATAATAGTTAAATAAGATTGTTTCTCTCTCAATTCTTCGAGTTAAGAGAATAAATATTGAAAAATCAAAATATATCCTATTTGAATATTATGATAGAAATTAACATTTAATAACTATTATAATAAATAAAATAAAAAAAACAATGAAATAATAATTTAAATTTAAAATAAATCTTATTAAAATTGTTGAATAAAAAATTTGTTTATTAAGATTTTATATTCAACAACTGAACTTGATATTATTATTCGAACACTTCGTATAAATGCTCTTGATGCAACATTATATGATTGGTATGATCCAATACAACAATGTTCAACATCTCCACCACCAGGAAATTATCTTTCAATTAATGCACAATTACCTTATTTTGAAAGAACAGTTTAGTTATTTAAATAACAAAAAAAATCTGTTTTGTGTTTATATTTATTTTTAAATATAGGTAACTGTTTCAGTTGAAAAAGGTAAACGTCTTGGTTTAGTTATACGTGGTGGTGCTGAATATGGTCTTGGAATATTTATATCAGGTGTTGATAAAGGTTCTCTTAGTGATCAATCTGGTCTTTCAATAGGTGATCAAATATTATCTGTTAATGGAATTGATTTTCGTCATATAACACATTCTGATGCTGTTCAATTATTAAGAAATATTGATAAAATGTCATTTCATTTAAGACAAATAAATAAATTACCTAAACCAAAAGATGATATTAATAAATTTAATTTAAAATCAATTAAAAAATCTGATCGATTATATCCAAGAATAATTAATAAAAAAACAAAATCACAAATTGATTTATCATCAACATATGAAAATAATTTAATTAATTCAAAAATAAATTTTTTTCAATTTATTATTGATAAAAATGATCAAATTAAAATAAAATATCTTATTAATCAATATCAACAAGAACAAATTCATATTGATCAATTAATTAAACCTATTTTATATATATTAAATAAACAATATCAACAATATAGAGTAAATTATTTATTAGAGTTTTTTTAGCTTTAATTTATAAATTAATTGTTTAAGAATGAAATAATTGAATCAATTCGAAAATTTGTTCGTCCAATTGATCTTGATCGTTTTGATATAAATATAATCAAAGATGATTTAAGTACTTTAAAGGTTAGTTATTGTTTTTATCAATAAAATAATATATGAAAAAGATAATATTCCATTCTAGTAAAAAAAAAAAAAACTTATAAAACAGGTAAAAACAAAAAAAAAGTCAGATGACATATGATACATATATATGTGTGTGTGTGTGTGTGTGCATTTGTATTGCTCTCTTGTGTTTATTTGCCGATATAGCTTTTATGTTGTGTAACTAAATAACTTAAAATCTTTTTTCACTGAAAAGCAAAAAAAAAACAAACTAACTTATCTTAAAAAAAAACAAACAAAGTTTTTATTTAAAATCTAAAAAGAAAAAAAAAAATTAAAAAATAGTTGATTTTATTGTTTATTGTTTCTAATAATTCTAGTTATCACATGAACGTTTGGTTCAAAATTCGTTATCACCATCACGAATGTCATTTCATTCACCAATTGTTAATATGGTTTGGAAATTTTTTATCTCTTAACAAAAATTTACTTTTTTTGTTTTAGTCAAAATCAGTTGAAAATTTATCAATTGAAAATGATCAACGTTTAATTCGTCCAAAATCTTTATTATTAGATGAACAAATAAAAGAACCATTTGATGAATATTCATTATCAAGAATTAAAAAAAAATCTTCAATTGAAAATAAAAATCTTTTAATAAATTCTTTATCTGATAATATTAATTCATTAAGAAAAACAAAAAGTCTTCATAATGTTAATAAACAAGAACAATATTTACCATTAAATAAATCTCGAACTCATTTAACAAATGAACAAATAAATATAATTGAAAATTTTCTCAAAGTAAATAAAATATTTTTTTAAGAAATAAAAAAAAACAAAAAATTGAAATTGTTGTTCAATAGGATTATTCATCACCTTATCCAATAACAATTCATAAAGTTCGTTCAACATTAGGTGTAGCTATTGAAGGTGGTTTTCAAGATCGAATTCCATTACCAAGAATTGTTTATATGCAGGTTTTTATTCAATTTTATTTAAATAAATATATTAGACGAGACTTTTTCCATTCTTGACATATAATATTAAATATTTCGAAAATAGATATGATTATATTCAGCACTTATTAAATCTTGAAATTGACAATTATATGAAAATTTATAATCACTAAAAAAATAAGATAAAGATCTTAATCAGAAAATTTATTTCTCAATCAGTTATTATGAACAAATACTATTTATTTAAATCTTGATGAAATTAACGTTGTTTTTTTTTTCAATTTCTTTCAATGGATGAAACCCAAATATTTAAATAGAGAACAAGAGTGGGGGAATCATTGTCAATAGAAAACAAAAAAAAAAAACGTCGATTTAAACTGATTAGAAATAACATTATTTCATTTTTAGTTCTTTTATAATGGATAAAATATTGTTAGAGGTAGGATATAATATGTCATTATCCCTGAAAATTAGTTAGTTTTATCTTATTTTATTAAATAAATGAATGTCATATAATCTTAGATCGAAACTTTTATTTAAAGAATAAAAAAAAAAAACTTACGAGAGAAGGTCACCAACTGTTCAATCGCTTTTGAGTCAGAACTATGTGCATCATGTAGGTCCTAATGAGCTATGAATACCCTGAAAAGAGTTCGGGCGGCTAGCCCATTACTGTCGAGATACTGCATTTTTACGATATTGTTAAGCAGAACACCGTGATCCCCCTCAAGAGCACCAAAAAAACTGAGTTTTGAATTTTGACTTGAAGTTTGGCACAGAAACAGACCTCAATGAGAGTGGCTTATTTTGAAAGTTTCAGATCTTTTGGTTGCTCCTATTCTGAAATAAGCACATCGGAACCTGCCGAGGGTATCCGAGCAGTATAAAAACACCCTTTTTAGCTGTATCTTAGGATAGGAACAACCAAAAGGCCTGAAACTTTCACAATAAACTACTCTCACTAAGGTCTGTTTCTGTACAAAGTTTCAAGTCAAAACTCGAAACTCAGTTTTTCTGGTTCCTGAGGGGGACTACGGCATTGTGCTTAGTTAAAAATACCATAAAAATGCAGTATCTCGACAATAATAAGCTAGCCGCCCGAACTCTTTTCAGGGTATTCATAGCTCATTAGGACCTACATGATGCACATAGTTCCGACTAAAAAGCGATTGAACAGTTGGTGACCTTCCCTCGTGAGAACAAATTGTTGCTCATTATCCTATAGATTAATTCTTCGAATTGATAAATTTCTATATATATATATGATTTTAAATTCAGCCTGATGGTTGTGCATATGTTTCAAGTGGTCTTCGTGTTGGTCATGTTATTGTTGGTTTAAATGGATTTTCAATGAAAGGTTTATCACATCGAGAAGCTGCTTTATTTATTGCATCATCATTTAAAGATAAAAATACATCACGAATGGATTTATTAGTTGTAGAACCATTAATTGATGAACAATAATATTCATTTTTTTGCCGTCTTTTTTTTTCCTCAGGATATATAATTTGCTTTTTCTTTTTTTTTTTTACTTATGTATATATATATATGAAATAAGTTTTAGTTGAACAGTTAATTTGTGTAGAGTAAATTGATATTGTAATTATAAAAGGTTAAATAAGATATATTCTATCGAGTGTTTTTTTTTTCTTATTCTCCTTAATTATATATTAATTGATTATTTAGATTTAAAATAAACTTTTAGTTCTATAATTATTTATAATTTGAAAAATAAAATTGTTAAACAGTGATTAATCACTTGTTCATATAAGAAAAAAATTATCAATTGTTTCTTGTTGTTGTTGTTGTTTTTTTTCAAGTAGTTATAGATAAAATGATTGAAAAAAAAAGTTCATTTATATATATATTAATAAAATATTTATTTGTTAAATTATTATTAACATTAATATCATCAATAAATTGGATATATCTTATTATATCATTGATTATTAATATATATATTATATTAAAAGAAATGGAAGAGAATGAAAAAATTTCAATTGATTATATATCATCAATAATATATGTTTTATTTCATTATATTATATTTACATTATCATATGCTGAAATTCTTCCATGGGAAACAGCTATTGTCTTTTTTTTTAGTTTTTTTATTACTTATTATAATAGAAAATTAAGTTTATTAACAAATAAATCATATAGAAATTGGTAAGAGAAATTTTATTATATAACAATATAAGAAAAGAAAAGAAAAATATTTAGTTTACCATTTGGAAAAAGAAAAGAAGAATTTGATTTAAATATTAATGTCTTAATGATAAAATATCTTTTAACAAATATTTTTTTCTATATTTATACACTTCATTTATGTTTAACAACAATTTGTACACCAGATATGTATTTTAATTGGTTTCTTATTATTAAAAATTGTCGATATACATATTCAAGTTTACAGTATGAATCATTTTTCTTTTCTTATTTAAATAAAATTATTTGTTTTTTTTTAATTTTAGTTCAAGTTATACATTATCCGGTGGAATTCTTGTATCACTTCCATGGATTATTATTTCAACTTATTATTTAATTCTTTATACATTCAGATAAAATATATCATCTTTATTTTCTCTAAATTTATTTTTAAAATAGATATTATCAATTATAATCAACATCTCAGTTTTTTTTCTTGTTTCTATAAATAAATATAACTTTTCATTGAATACTTTTATTAGCAAATATAACAACTGTTATAAGTAAATATGTCAGTGTTATTCAATAATAGATGACTAACATAGATTATTATAGAGGAGAATATTTTTGTACTTTGTCCTATGAATCAGGGTACGATAGAAGACTCTTTATATTTATAACACTTTTTTTTTGTCCACTTTTAAAGCGAGTTCAAAAGCGTATTTTATAATAATAATAATAGAATATTATATTTTAAAAATTTTTCTAAATAAAAGTAAATCACAATTGAATTTATAAAAAAAAAAAAAGAAACAAAAGAAAGATAATTAGTATGAAAATAATAATTATTTTAACTATTGAAGAATATAAAACTTTGAATAAGATAGTGTTGAACTATTCAAAAGAGGATATCTATTAGAATTTAATAGTCGATTTGGAGTTGAAGTAAAGATAAATTTCAACATGAAGATTATAATTATAAATATCTTATGTATTTTTTTTTAAATTTTGTTTGGTAACTCTATGAAAATTCGAAAACAAAAAAACTCAAACTTTTTTTCTGTCTGTTAAACTATGAAAATGATTAAAATAATTATTAAAATATTATTGTCATTTTGTTAATTGAGTGAAAATTATAATAATCAGTAGAAGTTAAATGTTTTTATTCTAAAAGAGAAATATAAATATATTTGCTCAGAAGATAGACAATATCATTTGATTGAAAGCTAAAATAATCTTTAAAGACTAATTCGATTCTAGATCATTAGTGAATATCATAACTAAAATCAAATATCCTAATATAAATATGTCATTCATCTAGGATTTTTATCGAGAGAAAAATATTGAATATGATATTCATTTTGCCATCATCAATTTTTCGACGTTATTTTTTGAATAAATTCTATATATATATATAATAGAGATGAATATTATTTTCAATAAAGATAATCATATATATAGAAAAATTCTAATTAAAATAAAAATTTAATAATAATATATATACATTTAAAAACTAATCGATTATATTTTCTAAGTAAATAATAATAAAAATCAAATAAAGATAAATAAGATAGATATATAATTGAAAATAAAAATCTGGCTGATTTATTTCTATGTAAATGAAATACAAAAAAAAAAAACAAGTAAAATTCTTAAAAGCTTGATTAAAAAAAAGAAAGTGAAGAATAAGTTATATTTGTTGATTGATGGTAGATTCAATTTGTTGTTGTGCAATAGCTTGTGTTGCAATAACAGTTGTTGTTGTTGATGCTAAACGATTTTCTGAATCTTGTTTTCCAATTTGAACAATTTCTTCGGTTAGTTTTCCTAATTGAGCATTTGTTATTTCTTGTGTTTGTTCAAGAATATTCATTTTAAGCTTTAAAAAATAAAAAACAACAAGAAATGAAAAATAAAATTGAATTAAAATGTGAACAAACTTTATTTGCTTCTGTTATTAATAAATCAATTTGATTTCTTGCATTGGTTAAAATAAATTCTTGTTGATTATTTAAATTGTGTTCTAAATCAGCTAATTTTTGTGCTTTTTCTTCATTTAATTGATTAATTTTTGTTTGTAAATCATATTGATATTGTTCTTGAAATAGTTGAGATTGATTTTGAGCTTCGTATAAAAGTTCTTTTTGTTTTAATTCTGTTTCTTCTAAAATTTTTTTAATTATTTTTTCTGTTTCGACAGATATTTGATGTGTTCTTGTTTGTGTATATTGATCAATTTGTGAATGTGTTATTGATAAACGATTCATTAATTGAGAAAATTTATTCGAATAATCATTTAAACTCACTGTTTCTTTTGCATCATAACTTATTGATGATGATACTTGAACATTTTCATTATTTCTTGTTCCATGTTCAACATCATTTGATGATATATTTTCGACATTTATTTCATATGACATTATCAAAAGTTTTTCTTTTTCTTTTATTTAAACTAAACTGTTAAATAAAATCAATTATCTATTTATACTCATAGAAATTTCTAAGACGAAGAATAATAATAATAATACTGAATAAACTCTGATTAGTTGCTGTTTGTTTTTTTTTTTATTCTATTGGAAGTCTTATCTTTTATTTCAACATCTTTCTCTTTAATTGTTTTATTTTTAGTTAAAAGGTCAAACAAATATCTAAAGATAACAATTAAACACAAATACAGATAATTAAGATAATAATAATTATTAATCAACTATTTATTTATTTTTTTTATTTTTGTTACGCATATTTTGTTACTTCATACATAAGACTTTAAACTTTATACTCAAATATGAATATTTCAGTAGAAGTTTTATTGTAATAACTATAAATAAACCGTAAATTGCAGGTAATTATTCTTATGATTATAAAAGAGCTTATTGATCTTAATATGAATGATAATTATAGGATGCACTCAATCAATGATTAATAGGGAATGACGAACATATAATAGATATTCAATATCAATATTTTATTCGATATATTCAAGTTAAAACTACCTATATTCTACTGTTTGACCTTTATATGATTAAAAGAAAAAAAACCAACAACATTTTATTATTCGAAAATTCCTTATCTCGAAAATGTTATTTAGTTTATTCTCTGCGTTGAATTTAAATTCGAATGAAATTTTTTTTTCGTAAGTTAATATTGACGATATTTTAAATATTGTTTGTATAAAATAAGAAAAACATAATCTATTCATATTTTATTTTCGTGAAATGTTACTTTAACTATCGAAATATAAAAAACAAATCTTAAATCAATAATGAAAATATACAGATATTATTTAGTCGATCTTACTCAAACATTTAACATAGATAAAAACAATTTTATTTTAAAAAGTATTTTAATCAATTTATTTATATTTATTCCTTTTTTTTTAAGTAAAAATAAAATTAAAAATAGAAATACATTGCAAATTCCATTCGAATTTAAGATATATATTTGGTTATCCAAAAAAATGAAAATGAATTTTTATTCAAAATATTTAAATATGAATCGAAAAATAAAATCATTGAAGAATCTATTTATTTAAAGAATAATTCAAACGATAATTAGAAGTAAAAGACAATTATTAATAAATATCAAGTATAAATTCTCAGTAGACTTTTTGTTAATGTGATATAGAACGATCTTTAAATATTATTTTAACTTTAAAAAACTTCTTCATTAGTTAAATATTTTTGTTTGAAATTCTAAAATAGATCAATTTATTATTTTTTTTCTAGTCAATTATAACTAAAGAAGTAAATATATTTATTTTATTTACCATTTCTAAATTTATTATTCTCTTCGATTATTTTTTGGAAAATATTTTTGTTTTAAAATAAATCAGAATAAATATTATCAAATTCTGGATTTTAATTATTGATGATAATATATTAACGAAATAGATTCGGGTGTGGGTGTGGGTGTGACCATTCCTATCATCTACACCTACACCCACACCCACACCTCACATCCACACCCACACCCACACCCACCCACGCCCACACCCACCCACGCCCATACCCACACCCACACACCCCACACCCGCACCCTGAATTATCATTCTTACGAAGCTCTTTATTGCTGAACCAATATCTCAAGTTCATTTCAGTAGCGCAAAAATTTTAGAACTCGATGATTAAATGCGTCTGACACGTATAAATTGAGGTCCTTGTCTAGAGCCAACCCATATGGAGAGTTAAGTTGTGTCGGAACATTACCGATTGCGCCCGTAATACCAGCAAGAGTTGTTCCGTTTGTTTCTCCAGCTTTGAAAAATTGTATACGGTGATTGTTGGTATCTGCTACATAAATGTTGCCCCAATGATCAAGAACCATATCGACAGGACCGTTGAGATGCATTGATGTTACTCCAGAGCCACCGTGTATATTTCCAGCAACATGTGTCCCATTACTTTCTCCCAATTTCCAACGCACTATATTGTTTGCTCCGTAGTTGAGAATCACAAGGCTTTCTGTTGACATATCAAAACGAACAGCAATAGGCAGGTAGAGCTGCGTATTCTTCACACCAGGTCCATTCCCACCAGCAACAACGGTACCTGACGATGAGCCAGGTAAATAGCTCATCACACGATGGTTTTCACGATCAGCAATATAAAGTGCACCAGTTCTTGGATCACGTGCAATGCCAAACGGATTATACAGTCGGTCATTTGGCAAGCCAAAACTACCTGCATAAAATCATTTCAATATAATCGGTTTAATTATGGCTCAGAAGAAACATGTACAACCGTAGGTGTTCAGAAAGTTTTACAACACGAGAGATGTCTGAAGATAAGTATAAGTAATCTAGAGATTAATTTGATTTTTATGAGATGATAAAAGTGAAAAACGACTCTTGTTACTAGACCGACTGATCAGATCACAATTATTTAGATCGGTATCAATGCTCGTAAGGAGAAAAGCCTACCACTTGCAGCTCTAATACAGACATGACTGTACTAATAAAGTGGTTCCATGAATATTATTATCTGGAGTAGCGATAGATATTTTCTACTAGCTCGCTGTACAAATACCTAAGAGACAGAGTGAAGAAAAGTAAAATGGCGAAAGTCAACATTGCCAAAGACATATCAGCTAAGCAGTTTTCTCTAACTACTTCGTTTGTTTCAGTATTTACATGGGTGAATGAGGTTGAAGGTGTGGTATAGGGGTAAGTCTTCTGTACACAAAAATCCACATTCCACCGCCACTCATCTCCATGGGCACGAATCTGATTGCAGTTCATGATGGTGCCAGCACGATTCTATCATTTGTATCGTTTTTTTTGCTAAATTTGTTTTTAGCCAACATATGTTTCGTGTTATTTCTTCTTTTCCCTTTAAAGTCTCTTGTCGCTCTTTTTGTTGCTGCCTGTTTACAGAAAAGTTACGTTGTTTCACGTTTCATTGATTCGAAGCGATTTTCTTGTAAACACATGTCACCAACATGCTCTACATGTAAAGGTGTGGGTGTTAGTCTGCGTATGGTTGTAGCTCTTCTGTTTACCACACGCACACGCACACCCACACCCTCTCGTGGCATGTGATTACCAAATTATACCCATTTCCAGTGCTATGAATAAACAAGTGCTTTGGTCATTGTAACCAATCATTAAAGACATTTTCGCGCCTAAAACAATACCAATCCCAAGTGACACTATTTTCCTTTTGTTACGATCAATCATGCTTTCGCCTTAGTAAACTATACTATCTTTCTTTCTTCTTCGTGTTTCCTTACACTGATGAAGCAAGAGCGATGTTATTCAATATAGTATTAGTCGAACATTCACCAATAGTGAAGAAATTCATACAATCCGCAGTTTGTTTTTACTAAAATATTAGTTCGTAAGCCGAAGCAGAATATATGATATTAGAAATCCATTTCCAGCTTTCGTGGAAAAGCTTTCGTCTTAAGACGAATTTAATCTGCCTATTATATTCAGAAGTTCTCTTGAATTTCCATACCTGTTGCTCCAGCTATCGTGGTACCCGATGATGCGCCTTGCTGCCACATTTGAACACGATGATTATAGGTATCACCCACGAGTACATTTCCATTCGAGTCTAAGGCAATCCCGGCAGGACGATATAAATGGGCAGCACTCGAACCAAGTGCTCCATTTGGTTGGCCAGCAACCGTGGTACCATTTGAAGCGCCCAGAACCCATTTTTGAATTCGGCTATTAAAGTGATCACAGATATATAGTGAATTGGTCGAATCGAATGCCAAAGTGTAAGGAAGATTCAATAGATCTTGGGAAACACCCGCCACCCCAGTGGTGCCAGCTACTGTAATTCCGGCTGGTTCCCAACGGAAACTAGTACCAGTAACTTTAACGATAAAAAAAAAGAATATAGTTTTTAATGTAGCAAGATTCTTTTGTGTTCTTCTATAAAGTGTTTTTCTTGGATCATTCAACTTCAGGGAGCTCGGAAACTATTTTGAGGGTCTGGTTCAAACCGATCCGATTCTCATTCCTCTCCACCCATTTCCCTACGAGAGCGGGACAATATCTCTCAGGAACGGCAAACTGTTCCCTTTCAATAAAAAACGATTTTTAAAAAACAACATCCCTTATATCAAATCATTCACACCAGAGGAAATATAACACGCGTCAGGATGAAATCCATCATCCATTTCTATCTTCATAAGCAGAAGTCGAAAAGACTTAAGGAGATGTCCATCATAGCACTTTTTTATCCCTAAGAGAAGCTCTAGTAGAAATGAATTCTTGTCAGCAAAAATGTAAATATTTGTAGAAGAAATCGATGCTGCATTTTTGCCCTCTCCAGCAACAGTCAAAATGAAAAATGGTCTATCGAATAGTTATTGGTAGATATTTTTTTCTTTCATTTTGTTTCTTCTGTTTCATGTATTCCATTAGGGTGTGTGTGTGGGATGCGAGTGTGACGTCGGTGTGGCTATCGCTTCTTTGTCATCATCTCACATCACATACCTATACATACACCCACACCAGCAGCGTGAAAAAGAGAGAAATGAACATTTTGGTTAGAGGGATCTCAAATATGTTTGTATCAAAAACCCAATATCTCTTGAAAACCGAGCAGTGTGCGACTCCAAATTCCGAAATTCGATGATCCAAAAATTCCGAAACTATGTTGTCAAAAAGTTTATAATACCATGGCTCAAAAAATATCATGACATCATACCATCTATGTATCATTGCTTGTGGGGAATAGAGAAGTGCAGTTTTCTCACTATTTAAATCAACACTTTCTGAGAATTGGGTTTTGAAGAATGATCTTCATACCATTTGGGAGTTCGAAATGAGTAAAACATTTTTTACTTAACAAAAACTTTAACCTTCAATAGTTACACCATGGCTCAAATATGCCAGAGCTAGGATATAAGCTGCAAAAGTGGATATAAAGAATTTAAATCGCCGAAAACAAAAAACTTTCGTATGCATCGAAGCTCTAAAGTGAAGACTTGAATTAGCTGTTCTTGAACCGTTACGGATTTTTATGGGCTAGAACATGGCTTATTTAGTTTTTTTTGTATGAAACAAAGGATTGCGTAAAATAAAATAAAAATAATTGTGTGAAAATTAACTATTACGAGACGCAACAACGGCCGCGGCATATCCGTTTACACTTAAGTTTTAGACAAGCTCGTTACATGCAGCCTATTAAAGCACTGCACAAATACTAATTTTAAAAACGAAGAAATCAAGCAATGATATTTGAAAAAGATTTTACCGAATTACTGCGAGATTCATTCTTCATGAGACGACAGCACTTTGTTTCATGTGAGCAAAAAATGAACAAGGATAGTGTCCAAAAACTTTCGACTCAGTCCTCTGTAGCGTACCTATGTGTTTGTATTGAATTATCTGATGTAAAAACTTATTCGTAACGTTAATCATGTCCAATGCAAATTTTTTTATGCTATTGAAAATCAGTCTATTTAACTGGACGCCATCGAAAATACATTCCTGTCTGGAAAAGCTTCCAGATTTAACATATAGCTATCTGATGGTTACTAAGCCTGTCTGAAGCTGGGATTGAAACTAGAAAATGTTAAAACTATTTAGCTTCGCAAGTGACTATCTTCCAAAAGCGTTCGTTATTAGAGCTTAGTCCATTTTCATAAGCTTTGGGCTGAAAGCATCAACGCTCATTCATTAACTAATTGAATCATATTCAGACTAATCCATTTAGCATTGCTAATTCTTTCAATGATCCAAATTTTTCGACACAAAACATACATTTCTACTAACCTGTTGGTTGACAAGCTGATGATAAACTCATATCTTTTTTATCATAATTGTATGTGGAGAGCGCTTCTCTGAAACATTCAGCGGCGCGTTTGTCACACAAACACAAATCGTGATTTGGACTTCCATCAATGTCAACACATTGAACTTGATTATCGTAATAAACCGCACGGTATTTCCAATCAGTCATGAAGGATACATTCATTCTTTGTATCCTGTCATAGCATGCCAGTTGCATTTTACAACAAGAATCTGTTTCATCAATAGTTATGCTGTGAATATCTTTTGAAGCACCAGTACTACACCTAAATATAAATAGTCACGTAAGGAAACATTTTTGACTTTTCACACTTACCAGCATCCATAGTGATTGTAATCACTTGGATGGCGACTGGTGAGATAAAAAATCATGCTAGCAAAATCTTTTGACGGTTCACACTTTGTAACTGATAACAGAGCGCTGAGCAATAGAAGAATAACATAATGAATCATTCTTATCATTGAAGTTTGTGGTGCTACAATGCAGAATAAATGATAAATTCCGATTGCATTTTATAGATGTGCGTTGAAGCGATCCTATCAATCAATTTCGGATTAGGGCATAAATCTTCCACAGGTGTATAATATTTGAATAACAAAGTATTAAGTTTCCCATTAATTTGATCAGCGCAAAGCTAGTATCCGTATCATGCTTACATTATGTATATAGAAAGTATAGCATCATCAGATGGACAAGTATAGTATACAAAAAAAAAAATCCTACAGCAAAATGATGATGAAAAAATTGGTAAAAGGGAAATCGTTGAACCTTTGAGAACCTCTGTTCAAGAAAATGAAGATAGGTTGTTACTGAAATGTACATTGTCAGTTCCCGTGCCATCCATTGACAGTTAGAGAAGTTTTTCAGCACAGTACTAGATGGGACTAACACGTATAAATTACATTCAAGAAGTGTTCAGGTCACTTTATGACTTTACTGATTCCGAAATTTCTTTAGGAAACAAGAATAACTCAAAACAGCATGCGTCTTGGACTACATGTTCATTTCACACATTTTTTTGCATTCTTTAATCGTCTAGACGTATTTTTCGTCTTTTGTGGTTTCTATACTGGTTTCAATCATGGTCTTTGCCGAGTTTCTTTTTGTTAGTCTTCTTCTATTTTGTGTTCGTTTCTCGTTCACACTCATTGCTCTAACACTCAGAGTCAAAATACGTTACATACCGCCAGATAGCGATCATATTTTCCTGTCGATCTATATGAAATTTAATTTATTTCTGCGTTAAATTTACAATAAATTAAGATTTTTATTATATCTTATGCCCTTTCAGGAAGCAATAATATCGTCATTTTAGAATTACATGTCTCTATAAGTATGTGCTGTCTCTCATTATTGTTCAACAAACAAGTTCAGATCAACTGATATGTCCAAAATAATTCGTTCAGTAATGATTTCTCGCAGCTTTTGAAAATTATAACTTAACCTTTAGACATATTCGGCATAATTGATTTGATTTGTTTGCATTGGGAATAATTATAATCGAAAGCACTGACTGAAGATTCTACGTATCTGTGTACAGATAAATACAATAGATATTTGCCGACCACCAAAAAAAGAATGTTCTGATCAATAAGTATTGGTCAGACACAAAACTAGAGACTAGTTCAAGAAAATATGTTTAGTTGTTTACTTGTCGAGACGCTACTGGTTTTAAAATCCTGGAATATTCTCGTAGTTATATACTAGTAACAGCACTATATTAAAAATTTTCATGGTTTCGTAGATATCTTTTGTTTCGTGCAATCTAAAAATGAGATCTAAAATTAGGTTGTGATCATTTTTTATGATTTCAAGAAATTGATTTATATGACAGGTTACATCCGATAGAAGTCAAAATTTTAAATGTAATCAATTTCAAATGATTAGAGTGGCAATCACTTAACTTTCATTTGTCATGTTTCAGCTGGGTTCTAATCCTAGAAAATGAAGTTCGCTTAGACGATGATTAAGCCCGTTATCAATTATTACGATTCTTTAGTTCTCAAATAACTTCAATAGAGTAAAAGTACGAACTTCTTTTTATAATCTCGTGGATTTTCAAAATGTTTTCTGTATGATAACTGATTTTCATTGACTTTTTTGGTAGAGCCATCGATCCTTACTGATTTTTCGATCAAATATAATTAAAAGAGATTACTCGAGTCATTTTAAAAAAATGCATCAAAAGATATCGGTTTCAATAAGATGCTTCGTCATTCTTTTTTCATAAACTTATTGGTAATATGTGATCATCGACCTACAGTTGCATTATACAATGAAACCTAAGTGGATTTTGTCTATATAGGGGACTATTAGGTACCTTAATTCAAAGATGTCCAGGTCAGAATCGGTGTGAAACAGATCAACTTATATTTCTAGAACACAAATCAATCTGTTAGTCTCAAACTTTGCTTTTCAGCAATCGATTCTCTGTCGAATGTAAAATATTTAATAGATGTGCTTGAAATAGAATTTTTTAAATAAATGTGGAGTTAATTTTTGCCAACGCATTTCGTGTTATTTATTTAAATAATGAAATACTCGTCAGGGCTCTGCATTACAATTCATAAGCAAAAAGGAGAAAGCAAGAATCAAGAGTAATGACATTTAAAAATAAATTCAAAAGGGGCAATTATTTTTTTTTATTTAAGCAGTTGAGGGGACCTGTGCCTGAGAGGGCCTAACAGTACTAAGAGAAGTTACCTTAGGTACATCAGAGTGTAGATAAAAAAAGAGAAAAAGAAAGAGGGGTGTAACAAAGAGAGAAGAAAGAAGAAAAAAAACAAAAATAGATAAAGACAAATAAATATAGATGGATGAGCAACAGAATGACAAAGGAATTAAAATAATCAAATACAAGAAAGTGATAGCACAACAAGAAGTAAACGTGCGAGCATGCAAAAAAACATAAGAAAAAGTATCAACAGCAAAATAAAAGAATAAAAGAAAAAGGAACACACATTTGAATAAAGAGAACACAGTACCTAGACCAATAACCACTTGATAAACACGAGCAGAACATGGCTTCATCATAGAGAAGACAAAGTAGATGCAGCTTAACAACGATGTGTTTTGATCCTGATCGAAGAATGAATCATGAGGGAGAGGGGGTATATAGAATCCACCTACGACATCAAAACGTTTCTGGGAATTATTCTAACCTATCAATGTCTACCTGTGAGAATTGTATAATTGTATTTGTTAACGGATTCTGATCCAGCCATTCCCAACATTCCTCGAGGTTGGGTGTGGGTGTGTGTCCGGGTGTGGGGTGTGGGTGGGTGTGGGTGTGAGGGTGTGGGTGTGGGTGTCGTCTTGATTCATTCTTTATTCACATGCACACCCACACCCACACCCACATCCACCCACACCCACCCCCACACACCCACACCCTAGTAGATGTTTTTGTCTATCATTTAAAATGCTGCTTAGAAATTACAAGATCATATTATAAGAAATTCTATAAATAAATTTTCTTCATCACATTCAAACAAATATTTTCAGCTACGAATAATTCTTTGAATATTTGTTGAAATTCTATTTTCTCTTTTTGTTTTTGCTAAATAATTGATTGAGCAATTTTAAAGATAATCATAAGTTTTATCTAAAT